>JALIZF010001825.1:600000-889242 GCA_029948255.1 Telmatactis stephensoni | reverse complement strand
TTGAACTGGTAGAACAGCTGTAGATTTAAAAGGCCATTCACTCGATCATAGATTACAACAGTTTTTCCTAGTGTATAAAATATTTTAGAAGTTTTAAGTAGAGAAATATTTTTCATATGTATGTTTGTTTGGTTTTGTTTATGTTCAGAATAAATGAAATACAAACAAAAACGATATTGTTTAATGCTGTCCATTCTTACCTTTATCATCCCGACAAAGCACACCAGCAAGTTCTTTATACGTGCAATAGAGGGATTTCACGGCACGCATGTTTGTGGTCAAAACAATAGAGATTTTTTTTTATTTTGGTGGTTACGTTACTTTGAGGAAGGCAAAACGTTTTTTTTTTTTTTAATTTTTAAATTTTTTAATTTTTTGCAAACGGTTACATTTAACCTTAACCTATCGAACTTAAATTCATAGTGTTTTTAGATATTTAGTGCAGGTTTATGAATCCGCTTTTTAATCGTGTCTATCGATATAGAGAGAAAATATATTAAATAAAAACCTATATTCATATAAGTAGGTCACCTAAATACTTTTTTTAATATCTCTCTTCATAACTACTTTTATTTGTTATCTTAAAAGGCGAATTTGTAAAGAACTCTATAAAAGAAACAAAACATTATATAGACCGCTAAAATCGAACAAATCTTTGTGTACCCAATTTTCAATTTTTTTTTTTTTAACCAATAATTTGACGTAGCTTGATGAATAGATGATGGAAGAACTATGATATATGAAAATTAAATAATTAATAAATTGTGTTTTCTTTTAAATTGAACCTGCCTATCTTGCACTTGAGGCCAACGTCGTAGCTATGAGAACAGCCCCATCCCCATCCATTATGACTACACATGGCAATGGACATTTCTGTACCAGAACAACCCACGTTATTAATCCATGATATCCCTTTGACAGGACTAAAGTTTGTGTGTTTGACAACTTATACTCCAGGGTATCCAAGCATACGACAAACCACCTCAGCGTCTTTCTGGTCCCAGTTAGTATAACATACAGTACCCCACACACCATGGTACCTGACGTCAAGTCGACCAGAGTTGGGTGACGTTCCTCCAGCTAAACGAACTTGAACTGGTGGAACAGCTGTAAATCAAAAATAGGTCAATGACATTTTAATATTTATATGCAAATACTATAGCTGGTTTCAGAACATTTATGAGAACATTTTCTTCTGCATGTTTTAATTTTTTTATAAAAAGTTTTCAACGAAACAAAGGCTACAATATTTAAGCTTGCTTGGTTTTGACTACATAATAGGAATCGATGAATAATAATATAAACTATATGGAATTAATGTTGTTAATTCTTACCTTTAGTTACCTGACAAACCACACCAGCAAGATATTTATACGAGCAATAAGACGCTACCTTTCACCATCCGTTGTGATGACTCTGCAATCGAATTTTCGTTACCAGTGCACTGCACATTGTACATGAGCATTTTTGTTGTTGTCTCTCCCTCAATCCACACAATTCGATTTACGGCTGCTTTGTAACCAAGCATTCGACAGATCACGTTAGCATCTTCTTTATCCCAGGTATACCTGTAATTGACATAGTCATAACTATTACAGACTGCTCCCCAGGTCCCTTTGTATTGGATTTCCACTTGACCAACATGGCTTACTTTAGTTCTCACCAGACGAACTTTAATTAGTCGCTATTTCTCAGTAAAAGGTACAGACATCATTTCTCAGATGTGAATTTGATAACGCACTTTTTGTTTTCTTTTTTAAGTTTATCCTTTCATTTTTATTCATTGTGAAATATATCTAGCGTTAGAGCAATGTCCCAGAAGAATATTATGACTATGATTATTGCTGAAACAATTATTTTTAATGACCTTACTTCCTTTCAATTTAATTAAAGATAGCAGAAATCTTACATTTGCAAACACTGTCCTTCGGATGTACAAAAACATGCATTTAGTTTTTCATTATACATGGTGTGCTAATGTGTATCGGCCTAATAAATCAAAGATCAATCAAAATTACTCTGCTTATTGAACTAAATATTTTCAGTTTCGATTCTGCTCATGACAAGATCTAGATCGCGGGCAGAGCAAGCCAGCACCACCCATGTACTGGTTACTGCGGTGAATTAATTGAGGAGGAGCGACCGCAAAAATATGACAAGTAACAAGATGTTTTATATTATTGTCATGTTACATAATCCGCTGAAATCCTGACGATGTTATGTGTTATAATTACATATTTTCAAGTTGATAGAACAACTAAAGATTTGAAAATAATAAATAAATGATGTTTTCTTTTAAACCTACCCATCTTGCATGTGACACCAACGTCGTCACTATGATAACATCCATGTAACCATCCATAAGGCATACTGCAGCTTGCAATGGACATTTCTGTTCCAGTACAAGAAAGGCTTTGTAACCATGATATCCCTTTGACAGGACTAAAGTTTGTGTATCTGACAATTTGTACTCCAGGGTACCCAAGCATACGACAAACCACCTCAGCGTCGTTCTTGTCCCATCCACTATCACATACAGTACCCCACACACCATGGTACCTGACGTCAAGTCGACCAGAGTTGGGTGACGTTCCTCCAGCTAAACGAATTTGAACTGGTGGAACAGCTATAGATTTATAAATATGAATGACAGTTAAATTATGCATATCACATTTTAAAGGTGGTGGGTCAAATAAAATGTTACATCTTTAGTGTTGTTAATTCTTGCCTTTATCAGCATATGGAGATTTTGTCTGTGCATGCATGTGTTTTTGTCTTCAAAATCCTTTGCACGTCGAATAGAAGAATTTTGCGCTGACTTGGAATATTTCGTCGGCGATCTCGCTCTTTGAAGTGATGTTCAAGTATCGAAGTCCTGAGACAGTCTACCTTCGAAGTCCTAAAACAGTCTACCTTCTACTATTGTGCTTTCGATAATCATTTCAGTCGAAGGCACTCTACTTGGAAAAATATCAAGCGTCAAAGTCAGTCGAAAGCTGGATGAACGACCAGAACGTTGTATTTTTAAGTTAAATTCTGGACGCTGAACTAATTTAACAGTAAATTTAACAGAAGAAGTCATTACCAAAACGTTGCAATGTGGATTGAATGCGACTAGGATGCTTCAGGCTTTATTGATCGACAAATAATTTGCCATGCTTCTCCGAGTGCAGCACTTTTGCGCCTTGCAATTCTCGTAATACTTTTGCAAAATTTTCCATCTTAGACAGACGGTACCAGCTGAATTATTTTATGAATGGGTTTTTCTATGATTTTGACAGGTTAATACCTCTGAATGACGCTAAGGTAAAAAGCTTCTGCCAATACATAATGTTTATAGGATGGCATATTTACTCGTGCCCAGGCCTATGGCCGGGAATGAGTTATAAACTGCAAATGTTTTCTTTGTGGTTACCGGCTTTATGCCAGTAACACACTATGCCATCGGGTTCATGAGTGAGTGAGTGAGTGAGTGAAATTCGGAAATCTCCGAAGGAGAGGCGAAGTGTCAAGCCGAAAGATACGCGAACTACAATCATGGACATATCTGTTGGTACATTCAACCCGTTTGTTTAACAATATTTGTAGTTGGATAGAAGTTCATAAGAAAGTCGTATGAAGCCCGTGTTTAGATGGGACTCTATATGGTTTGAGCCCTCCCCCTCCCCCACCCGAGCAATGTTGGTCCAATCTGCATCGACCGGGTCGTTGGACAGTGCTCAGAACGCCACGCAACATTGTTCGAGGGGGGAGGGGGGAGTAACACAATTTCATGCGCGTGCTTAATGAGTTTGGAGTTCCTGTCCCGAATGAATACGTCACTGATTGTAAGTGCGCCGGACTGAGAGCGTTTAAGTCGACTATTAATAATCAAATATAGGGTTTGTGGTTATAAATATACGTTTTGAGACCAAACCGTTCAGTTTAGTTCAGAAATATATCTGTAGGGGAAACGTTTGATCAATTCTCGATAAACATGGTATTGATGCTCTGAAAGTCGTAGATACTATGGGCTTCATGAGTATGAGCGAGTGAAATTCGAAAATTTCCGAAGTAGAGGCGAAGTCTCAAGCCGAAAGATATATGCGAACTACGTGCGCCGGTCTGAAAGTGTTTAAGTCGATTATTAATAATCAAATATAGAGTTTGTGGTTATAGATATACGTTTTGAGACTAAACCGTTCAGTTTAGTTCATAAATATATCTGTAGGGGAAACGTTTGGCCCAGCAGCAGTAGTAAAGACCTTTTATTTGTCTGTCAACAGCTATTAGTGTTTGCCTTTGTCCTTGTATTATCATACATTATATCTCACACGCAAAAATATTCCCTGCGAATATACCAGTTTATTCAACTTTTTATTTCACTATATGTCTAAATTGTTCGCTGTAAAGATTTCCACAACGGCATTATTGACACAACAAACCGTGTATTTTTTCGTTCATGTTTCAGATGTTTTATCCATTACGTGACCAAACGCATCAGGTCAAATAGAACATAAAAATAAACTAGACACACTCGCGCGTTTACTCGTGCCCACGTACAAAAAGCCCAAAATCGGCTTAAAAAGGACATTTAGATTAGCTGCCGCTAGAGTAAGAGAGTTTGACATGTTGTCGTCAATGAAATGTTGAACAAGACGCTCCTCGAAGTGTACACTGGCTGGCTGTAGTTTAACAAGCCGCAGTACCAACGACCTTTTATTTGTGTCTCAAGAGCTATTAGTGTTTCCTTTGTCCTTCTATGAAGATGCATTATATCTCAGATGCAAAAATATTCGCTGCGAATATACCAGTTTATCCAACTTTGTATTTCACTATATATCTAAATTGTTTGCTGTAAAGACCTTTACAACGGCATCATTGACACAACAAATCGTGTATTTTTTCGTTCATGTTTCAGATGTTTTATCGATTACGTGACGAACGCGTCAGGTCAAATAGAACATAAAACTAGCCGTTAAGCGAAGAATGCGTGAAACGGGTCGGGTCAGTTAGTTTTTTAATCATTGCGAAGGCTAGCCGTTTGAGATTGTGTGAAAAATTGCTGTACTCAAAGTACTAAATATTTTGAACCGTGTGTGTCCGACACTGATCCTTGTAGTTCAATCGGGAGTTCAATATTGAAGGTCAACTAGCAGTGTTCGTCATACAATGCACAGGAGATAGATAAGAAACATTTGATATATCAGACAAAGCGATGTACGTACTTTTGTAAGTTTTAGGGGAACAGTTCTGCTAACGTGGATACACCAGCTGTTTTCTGCCCGTAGCACTTCACTTTCTATTAGAAATGGCTAGTTCAGTAATTTAACTTTGTTTGTTGTGTTGAGTGAATCAGGCACAGTCTTCAGCAAATTTGTAGAGGGCTTTTTATGTGCCAGTTGTAAGGTTTATTATTTGTTTTATAGAGACTCCCTGCTCGTAAAATGTTTCACTGAAAGTTGGGGGGTTTAGCGCCAGTAACCACATGGCCTCTTAGGGGCCTATTTTTTTCTCTGTTCGTCGCCAGAAGAGGCCTTTCTTGCGTAATTGGTCACGTGTTGAAGCTCCTGATTGTTTAAGAGCGTAAGAAACAATGCCCTTCATTCATCACCTTTGAGCGAGTGCGAACTCTTCGAAGGTCTTCGAAGTGAACGCCAGTCAGGAACTTTAGGAATGCAAGATGGGGGACAGCCCAAAAAATAGCTTTCAGAGACAAGCTTTTCCAGCAGTGAGACAATAGAAAATGGAGCTTTTAACTCGAGATATACCTAGACACTTATAAGAGCTTCAGAATGGGCTGTTATTTTGAGCTTCATCTCCAAATATTGAACTCTCAATGGAGTACTTGAAAATGAAGCTCTCGCGACTCAGAGTAATTCCTTTGAGCTGGAAATCTACAAATTTCTCACCCTACATGTTGCTAAACGAACGCATATAGAGGCAAGTCAATTATATTTCTCATTCAAGCATTCAAGAGATCTTGAGAGGTTTTTATACTGAATTTTAACACCCAAATTCTAGAGCAGACAATTTATTTATATGTTTTCATGGAACTATAAGGTTCTATTTGACCCGATGCGTTTGGTCACGTAATGGATAAAACATCTGAAACATGAACGAAAAAATACACGATTTGTTATTGTGTCAAAAACGTCGTTGTAGAAGTCTTTACAGCAAACAATTGAGATATATAGTGAAATAAAAAGTTGAATGAACTGGTATATTTTTGCATGTTGGAGATATCTAATACCCATGCATGATAATAGAAGGACAAAGGCAAACACTAATAGCTGCTGACAGACAAATTGACTAATCAGATATTCTTTGAAAAGGTCAAAAAAGGTCTTTATTATGTTACGGTTAAGTGAAGAATGCGTGAAACAGCTCGGGGAAGAGTACGAACGGGGCTGGTCATTGAAGCCTCTCCTAAAAGGGCCTCCCAGGGCACGAGTGAACGCACGTGTGCGTCTAGTTCCAATTTGCACGAGAAGCCATATGATTTCCTATTCATTAATATACATGAAAATATTATGAAAACAAATATGGTTTTTTTTCTGCGAAAGAGCGAATGTTTTTGAATAAAATCTAAGCGCGCGCGCGCGCTCGATGACGTGTGATTTCAGCTAAAATTTTATTCAAAAACACAACAAAACCCTCAGCTTTTTCGCCTCTTTTCCTATCAAAATCGTTCCTTTTTTTATCAGAATGTGTATTGTTTATTTTGCATGCTAGATAATGTAAACAACAGCAGAACTAAGAAAACTTTATTTGATTTCATCCTGTTTTTGAAAACTCAAATTTGCACTAAATTTCCTTTTTTCTGCACTTGAAATTTCCTTGAAACAACACTGTTCTTAGCCAATCAGCATTGAGAATTTTTTTCATGTTTATTATATACTAGTCCCACAATCCACAATGCGTGACAAAGCGCGCGAATCAGTAAGCCTCGTTCGTTTGGTTTCCGGCTTCAAATGCTGTCTTTACTAGGACCTATTCCTCTATTCAGAATATAGGACGATTTTAATTTTTGCAAACAAATTTTCAAGAACGAAAGGCGATTTAATTTGGATCGGTCTGAAACATCCGAGTCAAATAATCACAGTAAAATAATCACAGTAAAATTTATTCTCAGCGGTCAGACATGGCTCATATACACAGTGTACATAAGATGATAATTAACATTAAATGAATCATGAATCAGAAACAGGATTCGTAAATGAACCAGGAATCACAACGATAAATGTGAAGGGAATCGGGAATCAGCCATGATAAATAATTCCGCTTCCATCCCCGAGTGAAGCTGTAGATTAAAAAGGTCAGTGATACTGATTTCAATTATGAATATAGAAATTGCATATTATACACCTCTTATTGACCTCGCTTGCTCGGGCCGTACGGGAAGTTATGGACATCGAATTTTTTCCACTTGCATCTATGTCGCCCAAGCCGTAGCGCGTAGGCCAAAAAAGTGTGGAAAAAAAGAGGTTCCATAACTTACGTACAGTCTGAGCAAGCGAGGTTAATAAGATATTTATAAGTAATACCATGACCCTGAGGGATATTAGTGATTAAATGTCCCCGAAGCCGAGGGAGGTTTAGTGGAAGTCCCGAGGCCGTAGGCCGAGGGACTTTTACTAAACCTCCCGAGGCTGAGGGGACATTTAATCACTAATATCCCGAAGAAGTCATGGTATTACTTTGTAATACCATGATCACCGAGGAAATAAACGAAAGTATACTTCGCTGTTTGTTCATCCAAAACTTGAAAATATTATACAATTCTTTTACCAATTGTGCGTAACCCTGTTCTCTGGGGGCTTTCGAAAATAGATTTCTTTGTTATATACTTACAATGAACAAGTATTTATAGGTTGTTAATCAATTCGAAAGCTAAATTGTTTTTCATAATGCTTTCTTTGCTTCGTTATGCTCATGCGCAAAATAGAATGCATAGATCCCACACGCGTAAGAGTGTGCAGTGGTAAGAGGTATCGGTGCGCTAAAAAGTTACAGAGTTTCGGGACAGCGTGCAAAGTTGTCCTGATCGTCCCGATGATTGATATATGAGGGACAACCACTCATGAATAACATGAGGGACGATTAGTTCTAATCTTCCCTCATTAATTATGGATGAGGGACGATTAGTTCTAATCATCCCTCATTCATAATTAATGAGGGAATATTAGAACTAATTTTCCCTCTTTCTATTCATGAGGGAGGGATGTTAGCGATTAAACGTCCCTCCAAAAACAATAGATCCCGAGGTGATCATGGTATTATTATTATATAGCGTTCATAATAATTATTCACCTTCCATGCCAGTAAAAGGATTTGTCAACTATTCATTTGTCTTATCAGCAAAAAAAATCCTTAAATGTTTTCCCAGTTAAGTCGAATTTCTTGGGTTTCATGAATGTCCTCATTCATCGCCACTTTTGTAGTTTCATTCATAAAATACAAAAACTCGACTTTTTCTTTTTCGACGGTAGATAGCAACCTCATTTACATCACAGCTATCAACAAAAAATTGGTTTTGATGAATACTGTATTTTGACTTCATAAACAGTAACCAAAACATGCAAAAAAGCAAAGGAGAAAATTTTCATCTTACAATTTTTTCGGTCCGTACGGGAATATACGGCCCACTAATTGACCAATGAGAGCGTGCGTTATATGTCTGCTATATAATAATATACAATATACTCAAAACCATAACCCAAGCGTTTTTCACTATACGTAGCTTGTGAAATATTTCTTTTGACCTTCTTCATTAGGGCTTACTGAAAATTTAGGAGCAGCGACTGCAAAACTAAGACAAGCAACAAGTTGATATAATTATTGTCATGTTACATTATCCACTGAAATCCTGATAATGTTATGTTTGAGATATTTGTAGGTTGATAGAAGAATTAAAGATATGAAAATAATTAACAAACCATGATTTCTTTAGAACCTACCCGTCTTGCACGTGACACCAACGTCATACGTATGCGCATTCCAACAGGCATTTCCCCATCCATTATGACTACAGTTGGCAATGGACATTTCTGTACCAGTACAACCAAGGCTTCTAAGCCATTGTATGCCTTTGACAGGACTAAAGTTTGTATGTTTGACAACTTGTACTCCTGGATACCCAAGCATACGACAAACCACCTCAGCGTCGTTCTTGTCCCATCCACTATTACATACAGTACCCCACACACCATGGTACCTGACTTCAATTCGACCAGAATTGGGTGACGTTCCTCCAGCTAAACGAACTTGAACTGGCGGAACAGCTGTAGATTAAAAAAGGTCAGTGATACTGATTTCAATTATGAATATAGACAATATAGAAATTGTATAGGTAGATCAAGAGAATACAAATAAAAAATATATTAGTTATGACACCCATTTCTTCAGTAAAATTCTTCTAAGTCTTCTAGCTAGTGTAGGCGATTTCAATAGAACGAATGCTACAATCATAAGCAAGCTTGTTTGGTTTTGTTTATGTTAAGAATCCATTAACAACAGTAAAACGATATTTGTTTAATGTTGTTAATTCTCACCTTTATCTACCTGACAAACCACACCAGCAAGGTATTTATACGAGCAACTAGAGTGTACACTCCACCATCCGTTGTGACGACACTCTGCAATCGACTTTTCGTTACCAGTGCAGTGCACATTGTACATGAGCATTTTTGTTGTTGTTTCTCCTTCAATGTTCCAAATTGCATTTTTAGCTGCTTTGTAAACAAAAAATTCCTTAGATCACGTGAGCGGCGTTTATATACCAGTTCGAATAATAGTATGCCGTACAGACTCCTCCCCAGGTCCTTTTGTAGTGGATTTCTGCTTAACCAGTACGGCTTACGGTTCATTTGGCTCAGAGGCCTTAAACAAACTTAAGTGGAAATCTCTTGTTAGAAGGAGATCTGAACATCGGTCAATTTTCATATATAAATGTTTGATTAACTTATTTACACATAATTTTAGTATTGAATTTAATAAGGATCAACACGATTATAACACTAGATCAAAGGATAATATTCGTAAGACAACTTCCAATAGGAACTGGGGCCTATGGACCTCAACAAACTTTGCAGCTAATGACTGGAATAGGTTATCTAAATCAATCAGAGAAAGTACATCATTAAATATCTTTAAAAAAGCCATCCGTAAACTTAAATAAGTATTTATGTTATGATAATAGAGTACAAACACTTTAATTTTTTTAGTTGAATTCACGAATTTGAAGTCCCCTTTTTTTATTATGTGTTTTTTTTTCTAGTTTGTATCCTTTCTAGATCCTTTGTTTCTTTTTTTTTCCCTCATTTAGTTTTAGTATCCATTGTTAATACTGTACGACTGGATATTGTCTACTTGGCATGTTTTTAGTGTTTGTACTCTAGATAATAATAGCTAGTTAAAAAACTGAGTAGATGATTCAAATGCCCGCTCATCAATGTTTTATATCTTTTTAGTATTTATTCTTATATATTCATATATTTTTATTATTTTATACTTTTTATTGTTTTCATATATATATATATGTATTTTTTTCTATTTATTTATTCTTTATTTTTATTATTATTATTTTGAGGACCTATCCAGTATCTGTAAGTAAAGTATCCTCAATAAAGATTTATAATAATAAATTATTATTATTATTTATTATTTATTATTACATTAGCTACTACAAGCTAAACAAACTTTGCCAGAACAGTTGGTAGAGGAGTTGTAGATTAAAAAAGAGTCAATGATATTTCAACCATTGATAAGCTAATTTCAAGGTGGGTGAAAAAAGAAATATTGAAAAAGTGAATTCATTAAATCAGTTTCCCCGGCCAGTTAAATGCTGCAAAACTTATTAATGGAAAAGAATGAAATTATTTATTGCCAAAATTAGTTGGCACGATGTGAAATTTTTGGATCAGCTTTTTGTACATTATAACCTTTGCGGCAATATTATTGGACCCCCTCCCACAAAAGTTATTGGCACCTAGAAGGTCTGTCGGACTGATTGCCGAGTAGTAGGTGTCGGGGGTTTTACAGGAAAGGGTGCATGGGGGAAGCCAATCTCATTATCAACCGCTGCGCACATGCATCGCGATAAAATTTTGTCAACAATTCCGGCAATGATTTCAAGTCCTCCTACCGAAGTTAAGGGAAAGCAAAAACCTAAACAATTAAAACAAAAAAGTTATTATTTTCAAAGTAAAACATTAATCGAATTTTGTTTTGTTCATAGAATATTTCATCATAAACAAAATTTTCCATATCATAGTATTTCTTTCCATTTATAACTTTTAACAGTCTTTAACATAAGAAACTGCTGTCATAATAAGTTTACTTTTTAAATATTTTTCATCCACCTATGAAATATATCCATTATCTATAATCTAAATTTCATTGACTTTTTTTTTTATCTACAGCTGTTCCACCAGTTCAAGTTCGTTTAGCTGGAGGGGCGTCACCCAATTCTGGTCGAGTTGAAGTCAGGTACCATGGTGTGTGGGGTACTGTATGTAATTATAACTGGGACAAGAACGACGCTGAAGTGGTTTGTCGTATGCTTGGGTACACTGCAGGAGTACAAGTTGTCAGACACTCAATCTTTAGTCCTGTCAAAGGCATAGTATGGCTTTACAACGTTGGTTGTACTGGTACAGAAACGTCCATTGCCAACTGTAGTCATGGTGCATGGGGATGTTGCTGTTACCATAGCGGTGACGTTGGCGTCACGTGCAATATGGGTAGGTTTTAAAGAA
Organism: Telmatactis stephensoni; assembly: GCA_029948255.1. Lineage (NCBI taxonomy): Eukaryota > Metazoa > Cnidaria > Anthozoa > Actiniaria > Isophelliidae > Telmatactis > Telmatactis stephensoni. Next base: position 877,504 of record JALIZF010001825.1, on the reverse strand, counting down.
AGCTAGCCTCCTCCGCAGGCAACCTTTTGGGCTTCCTGTGCGAAATTTTGAGAAGAAAAAAGACTGGGGACGAAAAGAGGGAGGGAAAAAAGAAGAAGGGGTTGCCTGCCAAATATCGAAGGGTTTGGACACGATGTGGGACCTTGAGGACATGAAGAGGCACCCCGGGTCCCCTAGGGGGCTCACTGCGTTACCAAAATCCTTTCTCCCAGTGGCTCAGTAGTTGATTCATTTCAGAGACTCAAATATGTTCTAGCGAACAGTACTTTCGAATACAAAAAGGCTCAGAGAAATGTTAAGTAAGCGGAATAAAATTCAAATACTGAAAGAATTCCGTTAGAGGGGGAAAATAACGAATCAAACCTCTGCCAAGTAGGGTAAGAATTCACAGAATTGCCGTCAGAGTCTGCCGCTCAGGCTTAAACTCATGTAAACTGCTCAGTTATATGTTCGATCACTTCTGAGGTCAAGAATATGTTTGAACGAATGTATTTCCTTAATAAATTTTGTATTTCCTACGATATATCTCCGGCGGTAAACGCTGAGTAGCGCCGGCTGATCTGAAAGGCAGCAATTTTATCGGACAAATGATTAACGACGGTTGACCTTGATGCTAACACAGCAGGAAGCTTACATCAGGCTAACGATTTCTCTCCACCACTATTCAAGTCTGTCAAGACATGTTTGATTTTATTTATTCCCAACACAATCCTGATTTATTGATGCAACGGTCTAAAGTCATTGTATTGGAATCAATTAAACCTCTGCCGCGTTGTAAGATCAATATCTTCGAGTTGTTGTTGTTGCTGTTGAACTTCGTCAGTTTGTTTAATTAATTGTGAAGTATCTGGGAAACATTTTGAAGTTTCCATACTTTCTAATAGAACCTGAGGAACTATCTGGCTGTTAATGACATATGTAGTGGATACTGTATTTCCATGCATCGAACTCACGGACTTCCACGGATGTGTGCCGGGCAATCAGTTTACTGAGGCTGAAATCAAAACATCAAAGCAGCTTTGAAAGCTAAGAATTTGCTATGGATTTTCGTGACTATTTACATCATTGCAATGGTAATAATTTTTGTGCCGCGAAAGTAGGAATACAGGCGTTTTAGTTTATAAGAGATCGTACACAATGAGAAAATTCTAACACTTTACCCCGTAGACATCTTTGAGGCTACGAATTCTTAACGCCCCTCCCCTGCTTAGGAGATTTTAAGATGCGCGAACCGACCTGCGCGATCTGACAAGTAGTTGTCAATTTTTGGCAGGCAACTGTCGCCTTTTCTCGCCTGGCGTCCAGGCCACGTGTCTTTAACACAGGAGGCCCAGCGAAAAAGCGAACAGTTGCCTGCGGAGGAGGCTAAAAGAAAGCATGGCTTGTTAATTATTTTCATTTATAATTCCTGGGTTGACGTCACTTCATTTGCACTTTCAGATTGTAAATGCTTTAAATGAGTCTAGGTTTACCTTTTCGGTCTATCTATCTATCAACGTCGCAAATTATAAATCGAAAAATTACCCAGAAGCCATTGGGGTACACTGTTATGGAAACGAGGTTGACCACGGGGCTTCCTGTGGTCGAGAATTGTCGCGAGGGATTGAGATGAATTGAACAAAATGGCGGAATTTATCAAACTATTGGCTTCTAATCTCAAGATATTTGGATAGTGACTGCTTTCAATCGTTAATATGGAATTTTCGAATTTAGCGGTGACTTTACCAGCTGTTGCAACCAACTTGTAATGTATTGAGCGTCCAAGAACACGAGACAGAGATCGATTTGTGGCAGCGAACTTCACTTGATCGGAGGACAAACATGTAAGACATGGATATATTATCTTCAAATTAATCAATAATATTTCACAACTGCTTGCACATAAAGCCAATTTATAAAGTAAGTTATAAATTTAAGTTAATGTGATAACCATGACATACACTGGTTGTCAACTAATATTCTGTTGTGACATGTCACGCATTCTAATCAATGGCACGCTCTAGCGGCTATTACATAATATTCACTACACGTGTCTCACAGATCTGTCAATAATCATTGATCTGCTCCATATTGAAAACATGGTAATGCATGTATTGAAAAGTTGTGTGAAGAAACTGAAATGGCTGTACTGAAATGATTTCATAAAAAGGTAACTGTGGCACTTCTAGAATCTACCAATGTGATAACAGCAATATCAAAATCATTTTAACTTGGACATTGAAACAGTCTGCTGCTGTTTGTAAGTTTCCCCCCCCCCCCCCCCCTTAAATCAAAGCAAAAAAGTACAGAATAGAAATTCAGTTTGTCTGAGCTATAATGTATTCTATAGATTATATTGGACTATTTGGTAAGCATTTAGCAAAATATATAGTAGACAGTATATGTCTGGCCATGGCATGATAAACGAAAGACCAGCAGTATATTAATAACCATCAATCAGCTTCTTACAATTACATATGTCTACAAAATACTTCCTCCCCGGCCAATATAATTTGTGTTCTACTCTGGGAGTACCTGTCATGCACATTCGCAATTAAAAGACACTGCCGGACAAGTACTACAAGTCAAACTGGTTTCCATCAACTTCTGTTCGGCTCTATTTCGAATTCTCCCCAAGTATTACACAAGGGTAGCCCAAATGAACGTCTATTAGGCGTCTAGTTTTTAAATGGATTTGTTGCTCGATATCACTTCATTCAACAAAGAGGTCAGACGGGTTTGGAGTTTAAATATATTTACGGAAATATAATCAAAATCGGTTATTGGTTCTTCGAATTATTCTTGAAGTACAAAATACAAATATCTTGATCGACCTTATTTCGTTTCAAGCGTAAAAATGTACGGTAATATACAAATAGGTTTCATCAACATCATGGAAATGACATTCAAAAGCAAGTTTTTTGTTCGTATAAATTCCAAAACTCATCCCTATGCTAGCTAGGGAGATCAATAACTAAGTCTTAAGCCAGCTTAGTTACGTTTTGAGTTCTGAACTGAAACGAGATTTGCTTCTTCGCCGGCCGTCATGCCTGGATGTATCGTCGATTGGTAAATTTCAAATGAAGAGACTTAGATTTTATCTTGATTGAGACTTACGTGAAGCTGCTATAACGCAATGACTGCATTAATAGTGCTGTGTAAGTTACTAAACGTCCCTGACACGTGAAAATACTGCACCTACATGCATGGAATAGATCTTCCAAATGCCTACCTCGTTTTCATGCTAAACTTGCAAAGGCCTTCTGGGTAATTTGCAGATCCTCGACTTAGACGACAGATAGATAGGAAACACGAAAGGTAGACCTAAACTCCAGCTACGGAAGGTAGTCCGAGTAAATAGAAAACTTGCCGCTGTGCTGAGTGCAGGTTTAGGGCAGTTGGGGATTGATCAGAACATTGGAGAAGCGTTGAGCTATAAAATCATATTGTACAATTTAGTGACGGGTATAGTGCAATTTGGTGACCGGTAATAATGAACCCATAACCCCATATGTGTAGCTTTAAGTAGCTTTAAATATGATACCCTCAAAACGGAGCTCCTGATGGAGAAGGGTATAAAGTCGGCTTTCTGGGGGACCAACTACATGCTGAAGGAACTACCGACACATGCTACGAGCATGTACTATTGAAAAATCCTTCTGTTTCACTCCCCTCCTAACTTTTTCCACGTACAAATACGTTCAACTTTAATTTGCAGAAGTTGGGAAAATCGCCATCTCTGCAAGGAACGACTGGAATATCGTGCGTGCTTCGCTAATTTTGGTTATATTTAATCAAAGAAGAAGAATAAAACATAAACAAAAATCTTGACGTGCTCCCTTGGATAGTCATGCAAAAAATAAATTGAGAAAGAAAGAAAGAAAGAAAGAAAGAAAGAAAGAAAGAAAGAAAGAAAGAAAGAAAGAAAGAAAGAAAGAAAGAAAGAAAGAAAGAAAGAAAGAAAGAAAGAAAGAAAGACAATAAAAGAAAGACAATAAAAGAAAGAAAAAAAAATGAAGGAAGAAAGACAATAAAAGAAAGAAAAAAAAAGGAAGGAAGGAAGGAAGAAAGAAAGACAGAAAGAGAAAAAAGGAGGGAAAGACATAAAAAGAAGAAATAATACAGAATTGATTTCAATTTCTATATTCAAAATGTTTTGTACAGCAACTTATATAGTATAAATCTAAACCATCTAATTGTACAGTGCCTAAAATGAGGCCTATTCCGGGCCCTAAAATCGACTAAAATCGCCAAAATCGCCATAAGTTTTAAGCATCTTTGAGGATAGTTTTGCTTAAATTGCCTAAAATCGCCTAAGATCGCCTACGATCGATTAAAATTACAGCAATTTTAGGGCCCGGAGTAGGCCTAAAATATTAAACATAAATTGGATATAATTTAAGAGGACAGCTGAAATGAAAAATCAGAACTTTAGCTTATATAAGAACAAACTTTAATTCTCATTTTTGAATTGTTTATTTACAAAATAAGCAATTGATACTGGTATTGTCTCTATATTATTGGTATCCTTGATTACAGGAAAATCTGGAAAAATAGCGAAAATGCATTTATCTATCGTATTTGGAAAACATACAATGAAGTAAAACAGCAAACAATGACAAACAAGATGCCTCATTCAGCCAGTAAGCGTTTACTCGGACTAGTTGTTTACTGATACATTGAGATATCATTGTTTTGGAAGTGATGCAAGCCAGTTATATCAAACAATTCCCTATAAAATCGGGTTCAGTGGGTTGTCGTTCGCATGCCATGAAATTCTTTATCCATATTTGGGCATACCTTACCTTATTTGCAAATGAGTCAACTGTTTTCACTTTTGTTGATTTTCGTGCCATTTAGAGCTTAAACCGTCGAAAATATCAATGAAAACTTGCAGATATCGTAACGAAGAAACATCACATTGTCCACCATCGTGAAAATGCCTTAGAAACCTCGGCGTTTTAGTAAACAGGGTGCCCAATAATAAAAACACAGGAATCCCAGCTAACGACAACAATAGTTTGACATGGACAGTACTCTTGATCACAATGTCAGGCACTTTTAAATTAGAAACTAAAATTATATCGGGGAGAAAGTTTTTTGGAAATAATTGTGTCAGCAGACTGGTGATGAGATCTTTAACATCAGCTTAAGCGAATAAAAATTATATGGTCCCTTGCAAAATTAGCTTGTTTCATGCCCATAAAGTTGCTAAAAAGGCCAAAAAATGCCTTCCGGAAGTGCCGCCATCTTGAAAATGACGTGACAGTGCGAGCTCTATTCAAATTTTGTTGACGAAAACAAGCACGCGCTCACAGTTTTGAGTCAATTGAATTTGTGATGTCATTTTAATGAAATTTCGCATACTGATACTTTATGATATACAATCTGAATAAACGAGATAAAAAATGGGGTACCGTATTCGTTTTCGAGCTATGAGCCGTACAATTTTGACGAAATTACCAAAGAACGGCTCGCAAAATACGCTATACGCGTAGGGCGAGAAAATGGATACTAAAAAATATAATTTAACGCATCTTAAACGACTAGAAATTTCATCTGCAGTTGTATGAGACTATTGTTGACAACAAAATTTGGTCATTTAAACATGAATGAATCTCTCTAAGTTTTGATGAGTGTTTTTTTTTCGTGCGCTGCTGTTGAAATCGGCGGTGTTCGATGAGACGAAGGGGTGTATTTTTTAGCGAAAAAACGTTGTCATTAAGGGCCTTGTGATGAGAATTTTTTCTTTTTCAGAAATGTTGTATTACTCCAAAATACCTTCCTTTTAAGACTAAAAAAAGTGGAGGTCACCGTATTCGTTTCCGAGATATCGAGCCGTAAAGTTTGAAAATTTCCCCGCCATCTTGAATACCGAGAGGAGACTGGGTCTACTAAGATCTTTTTCGTCCTTTTTTCGGGAGTTTTTCAATCTGAATGATTTTTTTCCTCAGTCAAATTCATTGTTTTAATTTTTTCTTCTTCTAAAAGTAAGTTTCATTTGAAAAGATCGAAATTTCATAATTACGGGAAAAAATATTTTTAGGCCGCCATCTTGGATTTATTGAGGTAGCGCGCGCTAGCGTGCGCAGTAAAAGTGCGCGTGAACAATGCCCGCGAACGTCCTTAAATTCATTGAGAACTATTTTGAAACGAAATTTTGTCAACAAACTTTAGTTTCCCAGCGTTAGTGGCCATTCGCTAGAATCTCCGCGCCCTATGACGTCCTGCGCGCGAATGTGCGCAGTAGGCTAAAATTTCTATGGTAGCCAGTCACCTTAAATAATTTCCATATGTAGAAGAGTGGTTTATAATAAATAATTACTGAAATTTTCAAAATCATGCCTATCTCAGACATATCAGTATGCTAAGTGATCCAATATGAACTATCCAATATGCATGATATATAGACTAGCCATTTCTAACTGAAAGTGAAGTGCTGAGAGATGTTTAAGTACTCATATACTGTATTATTCAAAATGTTTTCAAACAGGTCGACTATAGTTCTTAATACAAAACAAGATTTAAGAAATGTATAAATAAATAAATACATTATATTCAAATTTATTACCTTTTCAAACAATCACAGTCTTTAATAGCATTAAAAATATGAATCGCACCCTGTGGCGCGGATAAAGAATACTTTTGTATTACAGAGAATCTTACAAAGAAATGTATATGTAAATGTTGTTTTGGTTGATGTGCATAAATATCGATTTAGCTGAAATAGTGAGAGTAGTCTGTGTAAATACAACTTATCATCTTGCAGCCTGAACTTAGCTTCGATCGATGAAAAGTTCGTAAAAGAACATTGCCTTCCCCTAGAAATATCTCTTAACATTTTGTGACCTTGATGTACACTTCTAGTAACATAAACAACTTGATAATAGTTGTGAATATAAATGGTTTACCTTGGAAAAAAGACAGCTGAATCCTATTAAATTCATATAATGTCGCCATGCTGTTTCGCACCATAGTTAACGTAAAAACACTACGAAATCCACCCATATCGCAACTGCTCGTAACCAGTTGTCGCGTAGTGAGTGCAGTTGTCATCTTGAAGTAATTTTAAGTGATATACAGCGTTTTGCAAAAATCAAAGTGCTTATCACATAAAGTCTGAATACCTACATCGTAAATTTGCAAATAATTTGTATTTTCTCCGCATTTTAGTGATTTTAGTTCAAAAATTACCCAGAATGCACCTGATATATGTATATATGTATATCAGTACTTGGCTTTCTCAGAATATTTGTAAAACGCTGTATCACTAACCATTAATTCTGATGGTGCAAAATTCAATGACGTCACGAATCATCGTTCAATCTACATACATGCCTACCAAGAGTCGAGTTGGTCTATAATTGAAACACGCCGCGCATGACACACAGAAAACCCACTGCAAGATTAGTGTCGCTGCTCACTCCGCTCGCAGCAATAATCTATGCAAATTACATTCAAATTTTATTGGTTTTGCTTACAAAGAACACAGTAAGCCCTAGCATAATGCTAGTCTAGGCAGGTTAAAAAAAAAGGATTTGTAAATTATAACGTTTTGAAAAGAAATAAACACAATCGGTGTTGGTATATGAAATACAGATTACTTTGAAATATAATAATTGAATAGAAAGAATATTTTTACTACAGTTAGTATGCCGTAAATTGATAAATATAAATCGATAACAGTTTCAAATGGTCCACTGTAAAGTTCGTCTCGTCTTGGTTCAAACGTAGAGTTCTTGAAGTTATTTATATTGCTTGTTTGAAACCGTCCTTAGATAAACAAATTAGAGCTTTTCGATTCCTTTAGCCTAGTTTTCTCCTTAGGGAATCACATGAACGTAGTATATAAACATTTTAATTTTCAATTCACAATTATATATCATACCCGGCCCTGAAGGTGGTTTATTAAACCGAAAACGTTAGGTAACTCAATGTAAATTGTATCGTGTTATCGCTATGCCCTTTAAAATTAATATCAAAGAATGGAGAAATTAACTCATGTTTTGTATTACTATCATTATTATGCAAACGATTGCAGAATGGTTGCGGTATACATTTATGCACGTATGCAAATATCTATATGATATGCAAAACCCAAAGTACTGCTTGGGTATTCCTAGCATACTATCGCGTATTCCTAGCAAGCATTGATAGTCTGTATTCATTTTTAGTCTTTGTAAGCTCTTGTGGGTATCAAAAAAGTGACTTTTTTGGGTGCTGTGAACATTTATTTACAAATTGCATGCATGTCATTATATAGATAATTGTATAAATTTAAAAAAGGACCTTTCTACAAAAGACTGTAAATTCATCTACTGCACTCATAATGTATCATGTATAGTTTTGTATATGCGGGGACAGGAGGTGACGAATAATCCATCTATACGGTCTAAGATCTAGAAAGAATGCCTAAGGGCATGGGGTTTGTTCTTCAGGTTTTGTACCGCCTAAAAATAAAGCTATCATGAAGGAAATCTTGTGTCTCATAACTAGTGCTGATGCTAACTCAATTCATTCACGGTTATATTCTTTTCAGAACAATTTCAGTTTCAATGCTAAGGCTAATTATAAATTATTTATTAATCTCATTTATGTGGCGGTATGGAAAGCTAGTTAGCGGTTATCAATATTCTTCGTATCATATCACGTATGAATTGGTAATTTGTTCTCTCATGATCGCGAATTTCTGCCTACTATTGGTTAAGCCGTTTGCTTTAGCTGATTGCCCATCCCTCCCAACCCTTAGGGACAAACATGTTTCTAAACGTCATTCTTTAAAGCAAATAACAATGTCGACTAATCAACGAATCAAAGGAGAGATCCATAGATGATGTCACAGTAGTAAACCTTCAATCTTATAACATATTCCTGTATATTCATTTATTCCTTTATTTTGAATGAATATTTAGTTCATCTATACGGACTGCATCATAATGATACTTTGTATCGTTTCATTAGGCGGGTTTCCTGTGTTCCTCTCAATAAATCGAAAAGGAAAGAAGGCTGCTATAAATATTCCAGAGGGTAGGTGTTTTCCCCATTATTGGCAAAGCACATTTGAATGCACAAGCCGTATATGGGGCCCAGGGTAACCCTCCTCCGAGAGCTGTTATGGTTTATGTCTTTGATTCGGGAATTTATTGTTCACTATTGCAATTCACAGGAAAATTAACACCCTGGGTCAATTCAAAAAAAGTTTTTCACTTGTAATTTACCAGGACAATTTAAACCAAACTCTATTACTCTTGACAACTAAAGCAATAGTTACACTTGTAATAAACACTTGTGAATGTTTTATTGAATTGACCCCTGTATGTGGCAGCGGTTGTTATCTGTTCAATCAGTGTTATTTTCAAAACTATTTTTCGTGGATTTCTTCACATCGGGCTTTCCGTATACGAGATCACCTTAACTACACCTAGCCAGGACTTAACAGATTTCCCCTTTTACCTCAGTAGTCACAAATTATAACATTTTCCAGTGTACAGTGCACACCTTACACAAATTATAACATTATTTTTCAGTGTGCACTGTATACAAGTGGATGGGATGTTTAAAAACTGAAAAAGAGCATTTCTTCAGAGACATGACAAAGTTTATTAAATGACCATTTAAAAAATATCTACAGGTTTTTTTACGATAACTTTAAAGCCGGGCGTTTTGAACATATTAAATCTACGAGTTTGATTGTTCTTTATGGCTTCAAAATCGACCATTTTCGTTCATCTGGTAAGCTTATAATCTCCATCTGTACAAGAAAAGCATAAAAGCAGAAAGTTAAAAGCAGTTGAAAATAGTAAAATTTGATAACGACAAAAATGTTGCTTAGTTGCCCTACCATATTGCAGTATAATGTCATCTTCCATATCGTACCATTATTTTTCTGATGAGATCCACTCCACCAGTTGTTGCAACCCTATGTGTTACCTACTGCTTATTCGTATTATTAAGGTATAGAATATTATCAAAGAATACTAGTGTTCTTTCTTTTCATTCATTCATCAAAAGAATGTACACTATTATTCTTTGATCTTCTAGAGCCTCTTATCTCCACAAGTAGCTCCAGACATATCCAATGTCTTCTAACTTTAAAGAACTTTTAAATGAATAGTTTTTGTTCATAAATATATTCTAGTTACCTTTCACATTCGTACAGCCACTTCTTGTTGTAACAGACTTAGTTAACGGTGGTCCATAACCACTGCCCTGTATCGTTAATGGAACAAAGTGAGTCCAGCACTACGTACTGATAACCTTCTACTTTTATTGATTTGATTTAAAACTCACCCCATTCTGTGCTTTTGTCACAGCTCTCACTCTAATATCGTATTTGGTCCCAGGCTCCAACGGTTTGTTATGGTGACCTTGGTATTTCTTATCATCTCCAATCAGAAACGAAGTAGAAACAGATGGATCAGAAGTGAACACGATCCAAGAGGTTGAGGTTACTTTTTGAGTGATCTGTATTTCATAGTACCTAACAAACAGACAAAACATTTCTTTCAATGTAACTAATTGTATAGTATACTAATACCCATAGCCCAAGCGTTTTTCAATATGTACGTAGCTTGAGAACATTTTCGTTAAATACGTGTAACTTCTTTGACCTACTTTATTATCTTCTTTTCATTGGCGCTCATGGAAGCATAATTTGTAATCACAAGATTAGCAGTGCAAGCCAGTCCAGCCGATGTAGGGCTAACTGTAAATTGAGGATCAGCGACTGCAAATGTAAGACAAGCAACAAGCTGTTATAATTATTGTCATGTTACATTATCCACTGAAATCCTGATAATGTTATGTTTGAGATATTTGTGGGTTGATAGAAGAACTAAAGATATGAAAATAATTAACAAGCCATGCTTTCTTTAGAACCTACCCATCTTGCACGTGACACCAACGTCGTACTTATGCAAACAGGCATTTCCCCATTCATAATGACTACAGCTTGCAATGGACGTTTCTGTACCAGTACAACCAACGTTGTAAAGCCATGATATTCCTTTGACAGGACTAAAGTTTTTGTGCTTGGCAACTTGTACTCCAGGGTACCCAAGCATACGACAAACCACTTCAGCGTCGTTCTTGTCCCATCCACCATTACATACAGTACCCCACACACCATGGTACCTGACTTCAAGTCGACCAGAATTGGGTGACGTTCCTCCAGCTAAACGAATTTGAACTGGTGGAACAGCTGTAGACGAAAAGAAGGTCAATGACATTTTATTTAATGATATGCAAATGCTATACTTGGTTTTAGAACATTTATTAGAAAATGTTTCTCCTGTTAAAATTCTTCTAAAACTTTTCAATGAAACGAAGGCTCTACAATTAATATTCAAGCTTCCTTCGCTGTGTTTATTAGAATCTATTAACAAAAAGAAAACTATATTGGATTAATGTTCATTCTTACCTTTATCTAGCTGACAAACTACACCAGCAAAATATTTATACGAGCAACCAGAGTATACATTCCACCATCCATTGTGATAACACTCTGCAATCGACTTTTCTTTACCACTTCATCCCACATTGTACATGAGCATTTTTGTTGTTGTCTCTCCTTCAATACGGTCAATGTAATTTAGAGCTGCTTTGTAACCAAGCATTCGACAAATCACGTGAGCATCGTTTATATCCCAGTTCCAGTTATAATTACAGACTGCTCCCCAGGTCCCTTGGTACTGGATTTCCACTTGACCAACATGGCTTACATTAGTTCCCACCAAACGAACTTTAATCGCTTTTTCCTCTGAAATATACATAATAACATAATTTATTATATGATTGAGTCGGGTTTCTTTGTTATTCATAGCACTTTATATTGCTTATTTCACGATCATTATGAATTCAAGGGGTTTATATGGATCTTTCCCGGGATGTATCTGTATACATCCCTTGAATTTATAATTCCCGAGGTTTATACAGATACATCCCTTGAATTTATAATTTCGTCCCATACTTTCTTAGACCATCTATGTGTTGATCGAGACTTACAAATTTTCTTAGAAAGATACTAATTAGCGATTACTGGTGAAAAAAAAGTCTTTGATTAACGACTGGGATTCGAACCCGAGACCTTCTGCACTCCTTTACCCTCCTTTAGCCACTATACTACTGAGCTAACTGATGAAATTTCTTCAACAAAAAAACGTTTTATGTATTATCATGAAGTTCGTTAGTATTGCCCTGAATAGAATTGAAAAGCAATTCTTTAGGGTTTCCTTCTGGGAATTCAGTAACAATGATCTAATCAGTGATTGTGTTTTTGAATGGTTTTTGTGTGAAACCCTCCTCAATCACATAATAAGGCAGATAAATACCTCGAAGCTCGGCTTTTATCCATATACATCCCTCGGGTCTACGGCCCTCGGGATGTATATGGCTAAAAGCCTCGCTTCTCGGTATTTATCCCTTCCTTATTTAACAATGTTTCAACGAATTCATTTGACATTATTGCGGAATGTTCAATGTTGAATTTATTTTACCAAATTGTCAATAAGAGGACAGACAACTCAAAACCATCTTCAATTTGTTAAATTTGTTAAATATGTATTATAATTCATGAGGAAGAAAATTACTTGTTTTATTATTATTTTCAGTTTTACCTTGTGTGAGATTTCCACAAACAACTGAAGCATCTCGACTATGATCACAGCTGTAAGGATATTGTAAACACTCTTCAAAAGATGGCTCAAATCCATGGCAATCCAAATATTTAGGATATATGGAACCAGTTCCTTTGACTTTAGCAGTACCACTTGACACTGCCTTGGAGTAGTTCAACATGTGACACACCACATAAGCGTCTCCTAAGTCCCAGTTGTGATTACAGATTGTGTTCCATGGACCGTTATTTGTTCTCACTTCTACACGGCCATCGTGTGGAGTTGTTCCGTCCACCAAACGAACTTCAGTAGTAGCTTTCATTCCTATAAATAGTAAAATTGATTGTTGGTTAGAAATTTGAAACTACTGTATTTTTATTACCATTCATCTTTTGTTTAGAAAGTAACTAGAGAGAGAGAGAGAGAGAGAGAGAGAGAGAGAGAGAGAGAGATCGTTTATATAAACATTATACAAGCGACAAGCGGCAACAAGCCAAGCCAAACCAAGCCAAGCCAAGCCAAACCAAACCAAACACTAAAACGTTTAAAGCGCCGTATATCTTTATCTGTGTTATTTTTGGTAGAGTTTTATCTGTCCCTGTGTACATGTGGGTGGTAAAACATTCTGGATGACGTTTCTTAAAATATAGAACTTGAAATGGTGGAGTGTCTTTGTACGTGAGTACGTAAAATTAATTCCGAACTGCTCACCGTTATCCACTTGACAAACCACACCAGCATGTTCTTTATTGCTACAGTCATGTTTTGACCACCCATTGTGAGCACATTGTGCAATTGACGTTTCCTTTCCTGTACATCCAACATTATCCAACAGAATTGGAAGCGATGTCTTTCCTTTGATGCAACAAAATGCTCTTTCAGATGCTTTGTAACCAAGCATTCGACAGATCACATTTGCATCATTTATATCCCACCAATCATCACAGACTGCTCCCCAGGTCCCTTGGTATTGAATTTCCACTTGGCCAGCGTACTTAACATTGGTTCCCGTCAGACGAACTGTAATGGCTTCTTTCCCTGAAAGAAAGTATTGAAGCTTTTGCCTTCCATCTTTTGTCTCTTAATTTATGTTTAGCGAAAATGTAAGAGTAATCAAATGAATGTAAAATTTGAAACGTACACAAATAATACATTCATACAGTACATGCACAGACTATATGCTGTACATATTGAATATAGCTGGATGAAAAATCCAGAGGAGTGTTAAAAAGTATGTTAATGATTAATTATCAAAACAAAATCCCTAAAGGTTTTTTACCTTAGCACCTATTCTGCTTACAAGACCAAACCTTTCTTCAATAAAATAACTGAATTAGATTTAGGAACTGATTCTCTATCATATCATAGTACTATAAATATCTGATAGTAAATGTTCGTAAATCGCATATAGATTATAATTAATAGGACGGTTTTAAGTTCGAGGATTTCAGGCCAAAAGTACAAGAAATGTACAGTAATTTGCGCAAATTTCTCGATTTATCACTTTTGTTGAAAGTGATTCAGCTGTAATTGCAATACAAACTATTGAAATTAGACAGCCAAATTGAAAAAAAAAAAAGATTTACCTTGTATCACCAACCATAAAACACACAACCATAGTACAAGTCGCGCCATTTTTAGCTTTCCACCAGAGCAGAGTTGTGCGCTGTGTATACACTAAAGCCACACTGGATTAGAGCAAGGATATCAAGTATAAATAAGCTTGAGTTTTGATTAATATGCATGATGCGTTATAGCAGTGATGTTACACTTTGAATGAAAGAAAACTGATTTGTTAGTAATACAGTAAAAACCCGCGTGTAAGAACCTAGAAAATTAAGAACTTCCTGGCAGAAATTTGCTACTTTAATACCCCCAAATATAAGAACCTTTTAAGCCAAAAAATTCCAACAGGTTCTTATATGTGGGGTTAAACTATTTTATTTATAATGTTTTACCAAAAAGGTTGTCTTTAGAGATTAAAAAATTGCAAAGTGAAACTAAAAATGCACAATGTATGTTAAATGTGAACTGTTGTTATAAAACAATTCTGCTATAATTAAAAGAATGTATCATTTGTATGTAATCTTGGTCTTGGTTTAAGTGTACCATGCCTGTATCATCTTGCAGCTCATTTTTATAGTATTATACTATTTTCTACTTCGTAAAAATTAAGAACCTAATTAAGAACCCTCCTTCTAAAATGCCAGTAAGTATCCCAATAATTACCAGAAACCTGTTTTGCCAAACTCTGAAAAAAGTAGGTTCTTACACGCGGGTTTTTACTGTACACACAATAGACATTATATTCTGAATAGTGCATTAAGGAGATCTCATTTGGTTTTGCTTCGTTGTTCCAAATTTTTGAGACGATAAATCTTCTTTTTATTAAGCGTTGATCTCAATTGATTTTTGTCTAATTTTCCTAACACAATTGAGAACGACAAGGAGCAGCGACTGCAAAAGAGACAAGCGACAAGCTGTTATAATTATTGTCATCATCGGCTAGGTAATTCGCTGTAATCCTAACGATGCAATATTTGAGGTATGTTTAGGTTGATAGAAGGATTAAAGGTATGCACGAAAATAATTAATAAGTCATGCTTTCTTTAGAGCCTACCCATCTTGAACGTGACACCAACGTCGTACTTATGCCAACAGCCAGCTCCCCATCCAGTATGACTACATTTGGCAATGGAAATTTCTGTACCAGTACAAGCAAGCCATTTAAGCCAAACTATGCCTTTGACAGGAATAAAGTTTGAGTGTTTGGTAACTTGTACTCCAGCGTACCCAAGCATTGACAAACCACCTCAGCGTCGTTCTTGTCCCATGCATTTTGGCATACAGTACCCCACACATCATGGTACCTGACTTCAAGTCGACCAGAATTGGGTGACGATCCTCCAGCTAAACGATCTTGAACTGGTGAAACAGCTGTAGAGTAAAAAAGACAATTATATTTGAATTATTGATCTGCAAATATTATACATGCCTTGCTGAAAAAAAAGTTACACTTATTACAATATTGTTTCTCCTAGAAATTTTCAAACAAAAGGATGATATGCTAGAATCGAATATGTAGGTTTGCTTGGTTTTGTTTATGAAGATAAACATTCAACAACAGTAAAACCACATTTGTTTAATGTTTTTAATTATTACCTTTATCTACCTGACAAACCACACCAGCAAGAGATTTATACGAGCATCCAGAGTACACATTCCACCATCCCCTCTGAGAACACTCTGCAATCAACTTTTCTTTGCCACTGCATCCTACATCAGACATAATCATTTTTGTTGTTGTCTCTCCTTCAATGCGCCAAATGTAATTAACAGCTGCTTTGTAACCAAGCATTCGACAAATTACGTGAGCATCGTTTATATCCCAGTAATTATTACAGACTGCTCCCCGGTTTCCTTTGTACTGGACTTCCACTTGACCAACATGGCTTATATTAGTTCCCACCAGACGAACCTTAATCGTCTTTTCCTCTGAAACGTACAAATATAGGTAATTTATCAAACATGATAAAGTTTCGGCGAATTCATTTTACATTCTCAAGGAAGTTAAACTATTTGTTTTAAATATTGAGTTTTAAATTTACCTTGTGTGAGATTCCCGCATACAACTGAGGCATCTCGACTATGATCACAGCTATAAGGATATTGAAAGCAATGTTGAAGAGAGGTTTCGAATCCATGGCAATCCAAATATCTTGGATAAACAGCACCAGTTCCTTTGACATTAGCATTACCAGCTGAAACTGCTTTGTCGTAATTCAACATGCGACACACCACATAAGCGTCTCCTAAGTCCCAGTTGTGATTACAGATGGTTTTCCATGGCCCTTTGTTTATTCTCACTTCTACACGACCATCGTGTGGTGTTGTACCATCCAATAAACGAACTTCAGCAGAAGCTTTCATTCCTGTAAAGAGCCAAATAGTTTTTTATTTAAGAAATTTTCCAGTATTTAATATGATGTTTTTCATTTTTTAGATGATGATTATATTCAGGGTTATTATATGTTGGACGCTGGCCGCTCTTCTCCCCGTACCAATTGCAATATTCTTTACAAAGGTCGAGCAACAAATAAAAATAGCAGCATAATACATATCGTGCAAGCATCTCTGATAACGGGGGCTGTAGTTGAATATATGTTCTGTGTGAGAATTGCAACGGATGGTTTACTATGTGCAAGGTGGAACATTATATTCTGGGTGATATTTCTCTAGTTAAAAGATCTTGACACAATAGAAAATCTGTGTAATTGTTTACACAAAATTGCTTCTGAACATCTCACCTTTATCCACCTGACAAACCACACCAGCATGTTCATTATTGTCACAGTTATGTTTTGACCATCCATTGTGAGAACAATTTACAATAGACGTTTCCTTTCCAGTACATCTAACATCATCCAACAGGATTGGAAAACCTGTTTTTCCTTTAATAAACCAAATTGATCTTTCAGCTCCTTTGAAGCCAAGCATTCGACAGATCACGTGAGCATCGTTTATATCCCAAAGATCGTCGCACACTGCACCCCAGGATCCTTGGTATTGAATCTCTACTTGACCAGTATAGTTCACATTCGTTCCCGTCAGACGAACTTTAATGGCCTTTTCCCCTGAAAGAAAGATTGAAACTTAAGGTTCTTTTACCTTTTTCTTAAAAAAGGTATTGTAATAGACTCAAATATGATCATGTTATGTGTGTGGTTTTATTTTATCACTACTTACTTAAGTTTGTTTGTCCCCTCTTTTCTTATTAAGATTAAATGCCGTGTGATTAACATAAGGAATTTCACACATAAAAAATATGAGCGGTATTTTTAAAATGACTATGCATTTTGTCTAAATTGAAAATAATTGGGTGAAAAGATTCACCGAGAGGTATGTACAAATTCACTTTAGTTGTTACTTATAAGTTATGTATTAGGACAAGTAAAATCCAATGGTAGTTGTTGGGCAATTACCTTAGCACCTTTTTATACATGCAAGCCCGCCGCCAATGCAATAAAATTATGAATGTGAATTATTAAAATTTAATATAATTTTCCATTTTATGATAACACTATAAAATAAATGATCTTTTATAAGTGCTATATTTTAAATGATATTGTAAGGTGAGTCACAGATACACTGGCAAATGACTCTGGCGAATTCAGTTCGAGGCTATCAGTCCAAAAGTACAAGAAATAAACAGAAACCTGCCCAAAAGCCTCGACCAGAAACTTTTGCGCATGCCCAACGCCATTCAGCTGTAATTGTAATAGGAGCTATTAAAATTGCAAAAGGTTTACCTTGTATCATCAACCATAAAACACACAACCATAGTACAAGTCGCGCCATTTTTAGCTTTCCACCAGAGCAGAGTTGTGCGCTGTACATACACTAAACACACACTGGATTAGAGCAAGGATATCAAGTATAAATAAGCTTGAGTTTTGATTAATATGCATGATGCGTTATAGCAGTGATGTTACACTTTGAATGAAAGAAAACTGATTTGTTAGTAATATTCAGTGGTCATTCCATTCTAAATAGCGCTTCAAGGAGATCTCGTTTGTTTTCGCTTCGGTTTTCCGAATTTTTGAGACGAGGCTTTTCTTTTTATTAAGCGTTGATCTCAATTGATTTTGGTCTAATTTTCCTATACTAACACAATTTAAATAACTAATGAGTTCTACCAGGAAACAGAAAACGTTATTTCGTTACATTTGTAGTAACCTCAGTTGTTTCGCTTTGTTAGTTTCGATCTAGTCCATAGTCGATATGTCGTTAGTTTTTAAGATTTTTGGGTAGGTTGAATGTCCTGAGCAAATTATCCATTCTGAATCTATTATGATTGCTGTTTATTATTTAACGTTCCAAAGGAACCTATTAAAAAAATGAAGAGAGTATTTCTTATAATGAAATTACTATTCTTTTTTACGCGATATATGACATGTTAACTCTTTGGTTTAATGTACACGACTTTTTGACACAAATATGATAAAACAGAGTAATTCTACCCGATTCTGTCTGAGAACTGAGCTCAAAGAGCATAGAAATATTACATATATCTATGTAATTACACTTTCTTTTTTTTCAAAACATACACTTCTACTTTCTTGTCCTTTATGAATAAAAATAATCGCTTGGTTAAGGGCTGTTTCATTTTCTGAGTTAAACCACGCACAAACAAGAGTAATACAAAAGAAAAAGGCACCTTTCCGTCACCTTGTGTTTAGTATAGGTAATCACATGATTTTGAGTGCAATTTAGAATAAATTAGGACGAGTAAAGTTTTCGGTGTCTAACAAAAAATTGCACGAGCCGTAGGCGATATCATTATATCGTTCATGTCTATTTGTTGTAATACTATATGTATATTTCTGGTATTTAAAGGATTAAATAATTTTTATTATTATTCAGTGAACACTGGAAAAATCAAACCTTTTCCACACTATGTCAATTAACTGTAAAATTCAATTTACATTCTATGTAAATATAATTTGCAGACAACTTACATAGTATGTAAAGATTTCCATACTATTACTCTTTGGAAATAGTATGGTAATTACAGAAGGAGATCACGGTTTTACATAGTATATGAATACTATGGAAATGTTCCTTGCAAATAGTCTGTAAATAATTTGGAAATTATATATAAGAAAAGTCTGCAAATTATCTGGAAATTTCATAGCAATACCCTGTAAATAGTTTGGCAAATTGCATTTTGGGGAACCAGATTTAGTATGGAAGTTGTCTGTGGATAGTTTGGAAAACTGCATTTAGGGGGCCCAGATTTTAGTATGGAAGTTGTCTGCAAATAGTTTAGAAAATTGCATTTAGGGGGCCCAGATTTTAGTATCAGATGGAAGTTACCTGTGAATAGTTTTCTCACAAAATTTGTCAGCGCGCGCGAAGTCCTCTTTAAGGTAATTCCGTGACGACACTTGGCAGCAGGTATGTTAACATCTTGTTCTATCCCATACTTAGGAAATTTCGCGAAACAATTCGACAGAATTTGTAGAAGTCGAGGTAATACAAATTCGCAACGTTCACCTCGTGGTCACAAAAAGTACTCCGCAAGTTTACTCAATTTCACGTGATCCCAAAGTGTCGATTGGTGTAGAATGACGTTTAGCTTCTCCTGTCTCCATATTTTGTTCACAAGCCACAATAGGCATTTGTCTTTCTTATAGCAGATATGGTTATCTCTGTTTTTGAAATTTTGAAATTTTGTTGAGATTTTGACAGTAGTTTTGACTACATAATTTTGCGTCGTAACAGACAGCGCAAATTTTGTATCGCAACTTCTAACAGGGTCCCCTATACCCCTTTGCAAAATGAAATCACGCAAAAATATTTGGTCTTTTCACGCGTCACGGATAATTGAAAAGTCCCTTTCACGTTCACAAAAAATCAAAAGTTTCTTTCACGTGGACGCAAAAATATTTTAGACATTAAATCACGTTTCACGTCAAAATAAATCAGCCATTCACGTTTCACGCAAAAGGTATAGGGGACACTGTTCTAAGGATTAAATTAGCACGATACATGTTGTGTGTAGTCCTCTATGCCTTTATACTTTATACCGGGCTTCCTGTGTTGTAAAAAGCGCTTGGAGACTGAGGCGAGCGCGAAAGACGTCGGGACGCTTGACAAAACAGTTTTCTTTCCGAATAGACAACAATTGTTGCCTGTGGATGATGTTATGTAAATAATATTTTCTAGTTGTGAGATGTTCAAAGGATAAGTCCATTGAAAATCATGGCTACAGCTACACAGGGGTTTCTCGCTGAACGTATTTTCCGGCGATTACAACGATCACATAAAAATTATTGCAATTATTTCTAAAATGAATGCAATTATTTCTAAAAAGAATAAAATAATAGGTAGTTAGATTCACTGGGCTTCCTGTTGCAACAGATAAAGCAATGGAAGTGGAGTATCATATCACGTGACTTCTTTGAGAGAAAGTTGCGCTAAACTCACAGTTCGTTGAAGTTTTGCTGTTGGAAGAGGTGTTTAGTTATTTACTTTCCAGCCATTTGGTCTTAATAAGCGTTTAGAATCAAATTCTAGTAATAGGATTAGTTATGCTTAAATTCTTATTAATTGTTTTTTTCTTTCTATTTTTATCCGTTTTAGTTATTTTTGCATTTTATTTTCGTTTTCTTTACCAATTGTATTCTATTTACTCTTTTTCATTCAGTCGCATTATTTAGTTTCCTATTTTTCCTTTCGTGATGTATGTCTGGCTTGGGCTTGCATAATGTAATTTCTAGTTACTCGTGCCCAGGCCGTAGGCCGGCACGAGTCTAGGTTTACCGTTCAATCAATCAATCTATCTATCTATGTTTCGTCGTAGTCGCAAATGTGTATGCAAATTAGGCAGGCATGGAAACGAGGCCACGCACGTTTCGCCATTGCGACAACATGACTCAGCTCAGTTTGCATGACTTGCATCATATCGAAGCAAAGCAGTAAACTTTCTGAGCAAAACAGAGTTATTTTCACGAGTCAGGAATGTTTAGTAACTTAAACTTCACTATAAATGCAGTCGGATCGAGCCATTTCGTTATAGCAGTCTCTCGTGAGTCTCAAACAAGGTAAATTCAGACGTCTTCATTCAAAATTTACTTACAAATCGACGATATATTCAAATGTTAGCTTGCAAATCTCGCTTTCTAAAACATGACTAAGCTGGTTTGAGACATATATTTATATCCCTCTGTTGTTTAGACTTTTGGAATTTTTAGATGACTGGCATTTTCATGTTACTGACAAAACTTTCTTAATTCGAGGCAGTTGAATTAAGTTCTTATATTTCCATGTTCGATTTTATTTAAGCTTACTCTTTGAAACGAATAATTAGAGTTGTTTTCATAAACCCGGGAAACAAAGTGTACTACTTAAAGTGTAAGTGTAATACTGAGTCAAACAAATGGCCCTGAAGTGTGATAAAGCGGCGTAACTAAAAGCCGGCTAAAGTGTCTTTCACTCGTCAAGATATTTGTGTTTGGTACTAAAAATCTCTTTAGTACTTAGAGAATAATTTGAAGGATTCAAAGCGTTATCAGTTCTGGAATTATATTCCTTGTGCAGTCAAGCAAGAGCGTTCATATTTCCAGTAGTAAGCGTAGCGGGGTAAAAAGAGGCCTGGGTCTGGACTAATTTCGAGTTTGCTGATTTTGAAATATATCACAAAAGAATAGGCAACCACAGGGAGCCCAAACCAAGAGTTTGGTTGTACTTATTAAGAATTTATGCCTCTTATGTCATTTTGATATTCTACTTCTAAGCTATTATAGTACATTTTTGTGTTAAGTCTTTGTTGCGTACATCTATTTGAAACTGTATAGAAATTATTCACACAATAAGTTTTCAGGGGGGTGTATCTCATTTATTAGCCAAGTTTGTATGATAACCTCTGCCTTTCATGAGGAAGATGTATAAAAGGAAGATTGGTGCAATTAATCACTTGATGAGAAACTTAGATGCTGAAGGATTTGTTTTCTGCCTTGTTCCTGGTGCTTTTCTCCAGTAATACACTGCGGTTAGAACAGTGCTTGTGATTTGTTCAAGTAACAAAGAATGGTATAACAAAACAAAGGAGAGAGATTAAATGTAGAACAAAAGGCATTGTTCATCATGATCCACATATTCTTTTTATACTGAAATGTTTGAACGAATCACAAGCTTCATTCTAATGGTAGTGCAGGATGACCCCTTTTCTCTGGATTATCCTGTTCTCCCTCCCCAGAAAAAAAAAGTCAGCTGGAATGCGTGTGCATAGAAATTTTGATTTATTGTTCCCCAAATTGATGCTAAGGCAATCGAGCACATTCCTTTGCTAGTAAAAGAATTGGCTAACTAACAGCAGACTGTAAATCTTTTTTGTTTTCTTTTGTTTTCAGTGACGACATTACTAATACAAACCAAATAGCCCTTTTTCTTTCATCTGCAAAGCGTAACTCTAGAATACATTAGACACTGAAATTTTTTTATTTGAAAATATATTACATATTGGATGGGCAACCAAGCAAATAAACTGATGGCTGCCAAAGACCATGCAGCTTTGGCATCTAGCTTATATTAGACCACAGGTATCCCAAGCTGGCTCAATTCCTTGGGCTGGGCACGAGTAAACGCACCATTGTGCGTTTAGTTTAATTTAGCTAGGTGAGTGTTTTGCTCTAGTCACTTTTTATATATCCTTTAGTTTGGCGCGTGCTCTTTTTGTAGCGCGTGCGTTTTTTTTTACCACGATTAAACTTAGCTTTTCGTAGAAATAATGAATCATGGCGGGTTAAAAATGCTTTATTTGTATTTGAGTCTTCTAAATCTTTATAAACAGCGAGTTAGTGACCAGAGCAGAGAGAAATCTAATTATAAGAGGAATTGATTTGTTCTGTGCAAGACGAATGTTGGCAGACTCAGTTGTCGAATCTCGCTAAAAAGTCCTAAAAATGTCACGTAATTAAAGCAGTTTTACATGATATATTTTCGATACAAATAGAGAATTACTTAAGCAGTAAAACGGTGTTTGTTTTAGTTCTGGGGCCGGTTGTACGAAGGGTGAATAGCGCTATCGAGCGGATAAATCCTTATCCAGCGTATAAAATCTATACAAGATCTATACAATGGATAACTCTTATTCGATGGATAACTTTATCCAACCTTCATACAACCTGGCCGGCCCTGGTTCGTTCAAATTCGATCGGCAAAACATTAACAACCAATCATATTTGTTCTCCAAATCTTGAGAACCCCACGTGATCTGGAACACGATTAAGAACGCCGATACACAGACGTTCCCTCCCCGATTTTTCCCCGTAGGGGAAAGAGGGGCGGGAAAAGGCTGTACACAGGCTTTTTTCTATTTCATAAATCCAGTAGAAAGGCATATATGACTACATACAGCATATATCGCCCCAATTTAGTCTTTAGAACTTGCGACACAAAATTTGCACTGCCTGTTACGACGCAAAATTATGTATTCAGAACAACCGCCAAAATCTCAACAAAATGTCAAAAACAGCGAGAACCATATCTGCTATAAGAAAGGCCAATGCCTATTGTAACTTGTGAACGAAATATATAGACATTAGAAGCTAAACGCCAATGTTATCCTCAAGCAAATTAAACTTGCGCAGTAATTGTTTTGACCACGAGGTGAACGTTGCAAATTTGTATTTGTATTTGTATTTATTCGACTTTTAAAAATTCTGTCGAATTGTTCCTGAATTTTTTTAGTATGGGGTAGAAACAAAATGTTAACATACCTGCTGCCAAGTGTCGTTGTCTTTGCTGCTCTAGGTATAATTCAGTAAGTGTTCAAAAGCAAGCAGCTACATCGAGTCGACGTTTGAGCTGCCAAGGTAAAATCCTTTATATGGTTTGTTAACTTATTCAAAACAACAGTAAGGTCGGTTGTTTTGTCTTGCAATGGGGAAGATTGAAGGATGGGAGAAGGGAGAGGAAAGGTACTTTCCCTCTCCCTTATCCCTCCTTAACTCGTCCCCATTGTCGCTCGTCCGCGTATTCTAAAAAACTCGGCTTTACGAATTCTGGAGGGAAAAGTGGGACTGCTCCCAGTCTACTGTCCAACTGACGCACAGCAAATCGAGGAGTACCGACTGCAAAAGTAAAACAAGCAACAAGCTTTTATAATTATTGTCATGTAATGTAATTCACTGAAATCATGACGATGGTATGTTTGAGATATTTAAAGGTTGATGGCACAATTGCATAAACGATATCAAAAAGATCAACAAATCATGTTTTTTTTTAAACCTACCCATCTTTCACGTGACACCAACGTCACTGCTATGGTAACAGCCTGCATTTCCCCATACATTATGACCACACCTGGCAATGGACATTTCTGCACCAGTACAAGTAAGGCCACTAAACCATACTATGTCTTTGGCAGGACTAAAAATTGTGTGTCTGACAACTTGTACTCCAGGGTACCCAAGCATACGACAAACCACCTCAGCGTCGTTGTTATCCCATCCACTATTGCATACAGTACCCCACATACCATGGTATCTGACGTCAAGTCGACCAGAATTGGGTGACGTTCCTCCAGCTAAACGAACTTGAACTGGTGGAACAGCTGTATGACGAAAATATGGTTAGTGATTTTTTAATAATGGATTTTCATTGCTTTCTATTAAAAATTTTCTAAAAGTCTTCAATGAAGCAAAGGCTACAATATTTAAGCTTAATTGGTTTTGATTGGATAACAATCTATGAAAAGAAAAACAAAACTTTATTGAATTAATATTGTTAATTCTTACCTTTATCGACTTGACAAACCACACCAGCAAGATATTTATACTTTGAAGACGAAGAGCAATAAGACCAAGACGGTATATTCCACCATCCATTGTGAGAACACTCTGCAATCGACTTTTCTTTACCACTGCATCCCACATTCCACATGAGGATCTTTGTTGTTGTCTCTCCTTCAATGGGCCGAATTCGATTTACAGCTGCTTTGTAACCAAGCATTCGGCAGATTACATGAGCATCGTTTATACCCCAGCCATTATTACAGACTGTTCCCCAGGTCCCTTGGTACTGGATTTCCACTTGACCAACATGGCTTACATTAGTTCCCACCAGACGAACTTTAATCGCTTTTTCCGCTGAAAATCAAACAGTGAAGAAGTTTCTTAGTTATGTTCTTGGAAAATGTCGTCGGCGTACTGACTGTCACTTTAATTTTTGTTTTTTGTTTGTTGTTATATTTTTGTTGTTGTTTGTATATTTTGTTTGATTTTTGATTTTTAAACTAATTTCAGATTTGTCTTCTGTTTTGTTTATTGTCTTGATCAGGGTTCCAATTCAAAAGGATGTTATTATTACTTTTAATATATTAGTTTTAATTACCTGCTGTCAGTCCATGCACATCTGAAAAGTAAACAGAAGAGCAAATAGGTTTTAAAAGGAAGAAGCAAAAGTTTGTTACATCAATGATCATTTATTTTGCATGCATTACAAGGTGGTAGTGTTTTTATAAGGCTTCATGGAGTTTAATTTATTTCAGTATTGATCTTTTGCTATTGCGATATTGTTCATGATAGGAGCAGTGACATTTGCTACCCAAATATTAAATGATAATATATCATAAAACATAATATAACATAATAGTATTATTAGTGCTCTCAAGGCAACATGCATTATACGATCTTGAAACTTAGTCATATAGATGATTACTATCAGACTTCACAGAAAGAAGTTCCTGAGTTTCTAGGTCTTAAATGTTGGTGAATACCATTCATTGGTAGCTTAACCCTGTAAAGGGCTCTCTCTATATCATAGATAGATGTGTGATTAAGAACGTTTGTCATGTCAAATATACTTTTATTTGCATGTACTGTCGAATGGACGGGAGATATGAGACTATAGTAGACGGAAAGGATTGTCAGTAAATGACTGGTATTTAGGAAGTCTTATAAATATGTCTGCATAAACAACTCTTTCATTTAAACCGTTTAGAATTTTCATTTGTAACCCTATTTTCCTGATAAACTTTTATTCACAACGACTTGGAACAGTCATATACTTTACTTTATGTAATACGTGATTGATGGATGTTGTGATATCTTGCAGTACAGCGCGAAGTTTAATGTCAAAATTCGCTTATATTTTAAGTTTATTTCTGCTCTCATCATTTCATCCAATATATTTAACTCATTCAATTCGCATCACAATTTTCTCTGTTCTTAATCTAAAACTCAGCTGTGTGAAGAAGCTACGAAAATTTTGCGACTGCATAAAACAATTTGTGAGAACAACAAGAAAGAAATGCTGTGAAATAGTTTACTTTGTGTAGTATATGAATGTGTGTTGTTATATCTTGCAGTACAGCGATAATTTTACAAGTCAACATTTGTATACTTTTAGTTTATTTCTGCTTCCAACCAATATGCATCGAAATTGCATTAAACAATCTTTAGAGCAGCCAAAAAGATATGCTGTGATGTAGTACGATATTATCTTCCCAACTTTGTCAGAATTTTTGTTTTATAGACTAGTATGCATGCTCAAGCGCGGGTATTTTCATTTTAATATGGAAACAAATTTAATGTATTTCTAAGACTTCAAGAGGACAAACGTCTACAAAGAAGCTTAAAGTACTAGCCCTTTACGAAATTGTCGTAATGAATTTTTTTCTATATTGGGGTTACTTCACAACTGTTCGTTTTTCTCATATTCGTTTATCTTGCCTCATGAGAAATGCCATGTTGCAAAGAGCAGGCACATTGCATTCATCAATGGAGTAGCATGATAGTGGGTACTACCTTTCAAACGTTATTGTAAATCGATAGCTCATTTCGCAGATACTGCAGTAAATGACTCTGACGATTTCAGTTCATTGATATCGGGACAAAAGTACCAAACATGTACAGAAACGGAAGCCGAAAGCTTTCACCTGAAACTTTTGTTTAAAGTCATCCAGGTGTAATTGATAAAAAAAACTCCATTTACTAGACAATCTCAGCTAGCTAGCTAGCTAGCCTCCTAAAGTCCTTGGTGGGCAAAGGGCTACAAGAGAATCTCATTTTCTTTCTTTAATTCAGACAGCGTCATTACAATCTCGAAAATTATCAATGATAATATTTTTGATGAAACCCTGTTAGCAACACGAGAGATCTAAAAGTTTAGATGGGCCATATAAGGTACTCAGTTTTGTTTCGATACAACAATAGATTTGAGAAGGGACGTCCAACTATATATTGAGAGAACTTTGAGGCATAACTGGAATTTTTGACGGGATACAGTGGTACCTGTCATTAACGGATCCCTTATTAAACGAACACTTTTTATTGGAGCCAATTCACGCAAGGTCCCGAACGTGTCCGCTTTTAAATAAATATACCTGCATTGCTCTGGAAATGACTATTACTGGGTTTAAAACCTCACACACACAAACACACACGCACCCCCAAAAAATTACAAGGTCTCTCATTTTTCTTTTTAGAACTCACCATGTCAATAACATCAAGGAAAAATATTATCAAATGAAATATAGCCATTGCAAAACAAGCTGGTGGTTGTTTCTTATACTCGCAAAAGGCTTTTTTTTTGGTATTTCACGGCCGGTAAAAATATGTATTGAATCTACGATTTTTTTTTTTTTTTAATATCTTAAACTAAAATCGGCCATTTTGTATCAACTTTTAGATCAGCATCTCCATCTGCAAAAGAAGAGCAAAAAAGGCTAAAATTAAAGTTAACTGTACAGTGGATAGATAGTAAATTAAACCTGAGAAAGACGAGCAAACGTTACCAGTTGTCACAACTCTATGAGTTTACCTACAGCTTATTCTAAGGCATAGAATATTGATGAAATTCTAGTGTTTGTTCTTTCATTCGTTCACCAAAAGAACGTCTACTTTTATTCTTCGATCTTCTTGAGCCTTTTATCTACACAAGTAGCTCAGGCATATCCAGTGATATAATGTTCTTACCTTAAGGTAGTTCCGGAGCTGGATTTCGTTAATTAATTTTCTTTAAATTCCCTCATTTTAAGATCATGATTAGGCAAGTCAAAAACCGAGAAAAAAAGAGGGGGTCACCGTATTGGTTTCCGAGCTATAAGATGTCTTAAAAGGTGGTATTTTCAATGATTTTCCGCGATTTTTTGCAAAATGTACGTAATTCATATTCGGAAGAATGCAAACAAAATTTTTCCGAGAAACGCCTTGACCGTCTCAAAAGATAGATGTGAGGTTTATCTAGCAGTTTTAATCGTATGTATTGTTTGATGAGTTGCAAATATGATTAAAAGGGCATTCTAGAATCAAATTCTTACCCAATTACGTGCTCCAAAATCGTGTACGGACTGTAAAAATGTGGAAAATTTACGACAATCCAATCAATGAAGTTGTATTTTTATTTTTTAAATCAAAAAAATGATAAGTACTCTCTTGAATTCAAAGAAAAAAACAGGGGGTCACCGTATAATTTCAAGAGTTAGAAAAGCAAAA
Organism: Telmatactis stephensoni; assembly: GCA_029948255.1. Lineage (NCBI taxonomy): Eukaryota > Metazoa > Cnidaria > Anthozoa > Actiniaria > Isophelliidae > Telmatactis > Telmatactis stephensoni. Next base: position 848,910 of record JALIZF010001825.1, on the reverse strand, counting down.
AAGAGAAAACACACCGAAAACGAACACCAAATATCACCCATTTTAGCGATTTTCTCGCCGGCTTTTTCGATGGATGAGATTAACTAAATTTAAAAGTTTCAGGTTAAATACCTACATTACATAGTGTACAAGATTTCTTGATTAAAGTTTTTCCGATATTTGGATGATAAAATATTATTTTTCTCTACTAAAGTTAGAGTTTCTAAGTTTTCAATCGCCCGCTTACTAGTGCCCAGACTCCCCACGGAAATACCAATGCTCTCTAATAAAAGTGCGCGCGCTCGAATGCGCGCGGGAAATGCGCAGTAGCAAGGGTCCGGAACTACCTTAAAACGACTAGTTCTGTTCATGCAAGAGAGCACCGAAACGTAGGGAAAAAACTAGCTGTCAGTTCTTTTATTAAAACAAAATGTTTAATTTCCCTTAAAAATGGAATATTTGCTCGCAAATAGGATTTTTATGTTTTCTCTTGGCTGTATTTATTTGAGCATTATCTAGAGGCATTATGCAATTGTGTAATCGTAGGTCTTCGTGTAGGAACATTCATACATGTGAGGTCGGTATAGGGTACTGGAGTAGTGGCAATTTGAGTGACCCCCCACTGAGGACAGCACAACACGTGAGCTGTCAGGCGAAGTGATTCATTCTGGTCCTGACTTTACATAAGCTGGTAGCTTTAATTTTGGAGGTCGATTTAGTTTCTAAATTCTTTTGGGGTGACTTTCTCGGTCTTCAACGCGTCCAAGTTGTCGAGGGACTTGATTTCTACAGCTCACAAGTACGACTATCTCTGATAGAACAAGAACAGTCAGTTACATTCCAGCGTAGTGCCGAACCGAGTAGCTGGTACCGCTTCGTACTGAACCAGGTCAAGGAAACGATCCGTTAGTTATCAGCCAAGTTGTTGCTATCCCCGGCAATGGTGGCAGCTTTTAAGTGGTCAAGCGTTTGGACTTTTTGCGACCTTTAGGTACTGTTATTGACTGAGAGAAAAAGACATGTCAAATTCCTATGTCAAGCTATGACGCCGAACAGGAGCTGTTGTTTTTGGTATCTCGCTACGAACAGGATACCCGTGTTTTCACACAAATCCCCGTAATTTCAACACTGCAGTACTTGGTAAGTTTTGTATTTGGTACGATTCTAATTATTTCAGTCAGTACATATTACCGACGTGCATGTTTAAGCTTAATTTTCCCCGAGACTTCATGCCACGTGGACTGTCTACCTATTCACCTATCCACAATGATCTTACTAGTGAAGATCCGTCGGTTGTGGCCGCCTCAATCGAGGTTTTAGTTCGTTTGTTACACGATCGATTTTCAGCCCGCGTGGTTTGTGTTTGTCTTGTTATCCCGCGTCGCTCCTCAGATGCCTTTAATGTTAAGGTCACTGAGTTTAACCAGGAAATCCAGGTTCTTCTAAATGCCCTTCCTTTTGTCTTTTGTTGGCGCCACAAAAGTTTTTACAATTCCTCGCGGCGATTATTATTGCGTGACGGAGTTCACGTCAATTCTTTGGGACAGTGTCTGTTGTATCGTAGCTATAGGGGCGCCATTTTTAAAGCCTTATCTTTTCTACTGCCCTAGAAAGTCTGTGCAGCCTTAGCCGGGTGTATTTCTTCCTTAGTCATTACCCCCTTTTTCCATTTGTTTAGGTTTGATAGGTTTTAGTTTAATGACTGGTTATTTAAATAGTTAATTTTTTGGTTAAGCTTGGTGGGAAGACATAATTTTTTGTTTGTTGTCTATTAAGCTTATAATCTTATCATTTTGGTCATGCTCCAGCGGCGACTTTAATGTGTGCCAAGCTTGACTTATATTTTATTTGTGATATAGTGTATTTTGTTATGGTCTTCTGTGCCATATTTTAGTTATTTCGAGGGCTTCGTTCCTCTTGGCATTTTGCTATGGTCTTCGGTGCCATATTTTATTCTGTATGTTATTTTGGCCTTCTGAGCCATATTTAGTTGTGTATGTTATTATGGTCTTCTGTGCCATATTTTATTTGGTATGTTATCATGGTCTTCGGTGCCATATTTAGTTGTGTATGTTATTATGGTCTTCTGTGCCATATTTTATTTGGTATGTTATCATGGTCTTCGGTGCCATATTTAGTTGTGTATGTTATTATGGTCTTCTGTGCCATATTTTATTTGGTATGTTATCATGGTCTTCGGTGCCATATTTAGTTGTGTATGTTATTATGGTCTTCTGTGCCATATTTTATTTGGTATGTTATCATGGTCTTCGGTGCCATATTTAGTTGTGTATGTTATTATGGTCTTCTGTGCCATATTTTATTTGGTATGTTATCATGGTCTTCGGTGCCATATTTAGTTGTGTATGTTATTATGGTCTTCTGTGCCATATTTTAGTTATTTCGAGGGCTTCGTTCCTCTTGGCATTTTGCTATGGTCTTCGGTGCCATATTTTATTCTGTATGTTATTTTGGCCTTCTGAGCCATATTTAGTTGTGTATGTTATTATGGTCTTCTGTGCCATATTTTATTTGGTATGTTATCATGGTCTTCGGTGCCATATTTAGTTGTGTATGTTATTATGGTCTTCTGTGCCATATTTTATTTGGTATGTTATCATGGTCTTCGGTGCCATATTTAGTTGTGTATGTTATTATGGTCTTCTGTGCCATATTTTATTTGGTATGTTATCATGGTCTTCGGTGCCATATTTAGTTGTGTATGTTATTATGGTCTTCTGTGCCATATTTTATTTGGTATGTTATCATGGTCTTCGGTGCCATATTTAGTTGTGTATGTTATTATGGTCTTCTGTGCCATATTTTAGTTATTTCGAGGGCTTCGTTCCTCTTGGCATTTTGCTATGGTCTTCGGTGCCATATTTTATTCTGTATGTTATTTTGGCCTTCTGAGCCATATTTAGTTGTGTATGTTATTATGGTCTTCTGTGCCATATTTTATTTGGTATGTTATCATGGTCTTCGGTGCCATATTTAGTTGTGTATGTTATTATGGTCTTCTGTGCCATATTTTAGTTATTTCGAGGGCTTCGTTCCTCTTGGCATTTTGCTATGGTCTTCGGTGCCATATTTTATTCTGTATGTTATTTTGGCCTTCTGAGCCATATTTAGTTGTGTATGTTATTATGGTCTTCTGTGCCATATTTTATTTGGTATGTTATCATGGTCTTCGGTGCCATATTTAGTTGTGTATGTTATTATGGTCTTCTGTGCCATATTTTATTTGGTATGTTATCATGGTCTTCGGTGCCATATCTATGTTATTATGAGGGCTTCGTTCCTCTTGACTTACAATTGTTTGGAGTGGTTTTTAATCCTCCGTATTTTATTTTGCCATATTTCCATGGTTCACGAAATTATAAGAAAGGAGTCCAAAGATTACAATAATTATCTGCTCACTCAAGGATAAAAAGGGTTTTATGCTGATTTGTTATCAGAGACAAAGCCCTAGATTACACTGATTTATTACAATAGCGAGCCTACAGCAGTTATCACTGTTTGTGGGCTTTAGATGAATATAAATTATACCTCTTGCAATATGATATCTTTCCTAGTTTTCGCGCTTCCACAGGAATTTGGGTATAGCTTTGTATTCACTAATTGGAAAGTTTTAAGTCTGTCTCAACTATGGTCAACTTTAATTATTTTATTGGTTTGTTTATGATATGCGCCATTAGCGTCTTTCATATTTCTTGGTGAATGAGACTATTGTTACTAGTTTAGTGAATCATATTGGCTAGAAAATACTAGCTGTTTTTATGGCAAGAATCCTACTTTGACACGGATTAGCAAAGTCTCCCTATAATATTTAGCTGCAATTGTCCATGTCAACATGCAGTCTGGCAATAAATCAGACAATTGTAACATTTGAGTTTGTAGTCTACCTGCTAGTTCATTATTAGTTTATGTTCATAAATTAGAAGGCGAAGAGCCACTTGTGGATGTACTTAAAACCATTATTATTATTATTATTATTATTACTGTTGTTGTTATTATTGTTGTTGTTGTTATTATTATTATTATTATATTCAATGTCATTATCATCAACAACCATCATCATTCGATTATCGCCCTCACTATCATGCTCAATTTTTATGTTTGTTCCAAGAAGGCTACGTCCGACGTATGGAATTTTTATTTATTTTTGTTCCAAGAAGGCTACGTCCGAGGTATGGAACTTTATTTATATTTTTTATTTTGTTGGCGTTATGGGGCTTGCTGTCTGCGTCGGCTCTCTTGTCTTGACAAGGCTTGTCCCAGCCATATTTTGTTATTACCTGCGAGGTTACGCCCTCCAGGGTTATTATTACCTGCGAGGCTACGCCCTCCAGGGTTATTACCTGCGAGGGTACGCCCTCCAGGGTTGTTAGTACCTGCGAGGTTACGCCCTCCAGGATTATTACCTGCGAGGTTACGCCCTCCAGGGTTATTATTACCTGCGAGGCTACGCCCTCCAGGGTTATTACCTGCGAGGTTACGCCCTCCAGGATTGTTATTACCTGCGAGGTTACGCCCTCCAGGAATGTTTTTACCTTTGAGGCTACGTCCTCAAGGATTTGTTTTTATTTATTTATTTGGCATTGCACTGGGCTTGCTGACTTTGTTGGCAGTTTGCTGTCTTGAAATGGCTTGCCCTGCCACTTCTTCACATCATCATTATCATCCACGCTATCATCTCATCATCATATACACACTTAAAATGTACATGTTATATTTAAACTAGACAGTCCTATAGATACCTCTGCTGTTTCTGTGTCATTATTATTCCTCTAAATATATCTTCTTATCACAGAAGACGTTTATTATGGTACATGTATATTTTTATAAAGCTTGAACATGAGGGCTACCTAGCAGGGGCAGGAGCCTTCTATCAACAAATATTAGCTTTCTAATCATGGATTATTAGCGTAGTTAAATTGATATTACCATAGTATATCTCAAACATATGATGTAGTTATGTCAAATTTATGTGATGTCAAAAGGCTATAAATCACAGTTCATTATGGTACTATTATTATTCCTTCTAGATTTGGTTTATTATTCTATTCGTATTATTAGTTTGATACTAGTTTACCATATTATAGTGAACTCAATTAGCCTCTTATCGTAATCTTGCTTGTGTGACAAGGCACTTAAAGCACTTACTATAAACAACTATTTTCATTGGCTATACTGAGTTATCAACACTAGTCCTTATATCTATTCGGCATTGTTATTTATCGATAACTGTAATAGCTGATTATGACATATTACTCAATTTATCTTTACTGTATGTTGTGGACATGGTACTGGTTGCAGTTTGATTTTCTTTCAGAAGCTGTGCCTGGCCACCTGCAGTTCACCACAACGTCAATATCATGTCTGCTCGGGATCAGAATGCCATCCAGTTACATACTTGGGTGTAGTCCCTTCAAGTCTTCTGGCTACTAAGTTCTAGCAAGGACACACATGACATTGAACTCTTACATGTATATTTACATATCTTCATATAAGTGTTAGCTAGGAGCCTGAAAACCCTAAAGGTGTCGGCTGTGCATGGTAGGGGGGTACACGTTTCCCATTTTCCACAGGGTGGTTTTTTGGGTTGTTCGTGTCCGGCTAGCTGCAGTCCTGCTAACCATTTTAAAGTTTCACTACATATTCTGGGCAAGCTTTGTCACTGACTTGTATTACCGATATCATTGGAAGCTTTAGTTTGCACAACTACACCTTCGTTCTCTCTGAAACTTGGGCTGTAAGTAAGTGTGATACAGTTTTGGCAACCACCATTTCCATTTGAATTTGCAAACATGCGTGTAACTTGTAATATCAAGCTTGTCATTGGTCAAAACTACTTGTCTTTAAGAAACACTTACCGAGGAAAACTACCTAGCAGGGGCAGGAGTTTTTCTTTGAACTTCATGATATATCATCAACGCAGCGCATAAAGTTGACTTTGCCTTAGTATATTTCAAGTTTTGATGGTTTGACCATAAATTATTAATAATAATTATGACTTTTTATGGAATATACAATGTGTAAGCTATGTAACAGGACTTTTGTCTTTTCGACTTTATACTTCTTATCGAAGTTTTGACGTTGCGTACCCCAACTATTTAATTTGTATTTCTTTGATTGCAATTTTTTTTTAATCTTTGTTCTCATGTGACTTTGGTTTTGAGATGGCAAGCCAGAATAAGAGTGTACATTAGCAGGGGCAGGTGCACTTTTAATTTTGTCACTCTTTTTACCACTGTTTTTGTACCCAACTTGAAGTTACTATTATCATTGATTATATTCCTTTTTTGTGTGTGCTTGTGCTTTTCCTTTGGGTGGGGCTTGCATCATTACCCATGATGCATGTGGCGTTTTTGTGCCCTCACCTTTACTGGGGCAAGTCTAGATTTTGTACATCCGCATCATATCGTATTTTAACATGGTGTATTTTATGTTGGATGTTTTAATAAAGCGGCTGTGGGTCCCTTCGCCCACAGCCATAACACTCCAAACTCAGGTGTGTTGAGTTATTGCCTTGCCCAGTAAACGAGCTTCAGGAAAAGCAGCAGCACATCCTAATAGTTTTGTGTGGCGCAGACAGGGGAAAACATAAATGGAATATTTGCTCGCAAATAGGATTTTTATGTTTTCTCTTGGCTGTATTTATTTGAGCATTATCTAGAGGCATTATGCAATTGTGTAATCGTAGGTCTTCGTGTAGGAACATTCATACATGTGAGGTCGGTATAGGGTACTGGAGTAGTGGCAATTTGAGTGACCCCCCACTGAGGACAGCACAACACGTGAGCTGTCAGGCGAAGTGATTCATTCTGGTCCTGACTTTACATAAGCTGGTAGCTTTAATTTTGCCCTCCTCCTCCCCATGCCTTCCTCGTCTTGTCTTGATGTATCCAACATCGTTTATTGTTTTTGTGCCCTCACCTTTACTGGGGCAAGTCTAGATTTTGTACATCCGCATCATATCGTATTTTAACATGGTGTATTTTATGTTGGATGTTTTAATAAAGCGGCTGTGGGTCCCTTCGCCCACAGCCATAACACTCCAAACTCAGGTGTGTTGAGTTATTGCCTTGCCCAGTAAACGAGCTTCAGGAAAAGCAGCAGCACATCCTAATAGTTTTGTGTGGCGCAGACAGGGGAAAACATAAACGTTAAATTCAATTGGGGGGTGGGGGATATCTTGATAAACCTATGCTAGTTACCTCTCTTATTCAGTGCAGCCACGTTTTCTTATAACAGTTTAAGTTGTCGCCTGGACTGTCCATAACGACTGCCCTATTTTTCAAATTGAAATATTACAGTTATATCATGTAAAATGCACAGCAGTCTGCTAAAAGTGATTGAAAACTCGCCTTGAATTGGTCACAACTTTCACTCTAATACTGTACGTAGTACAAGTCTCCAAAGGCATGCGGACCTAGACTCGGGTCTAAACTTAACTTGCCTTAAAAGACAGTTAATTCCCATACATGCATTCCCATATCTATGCATTACGCCTGTGCATGAGCTAGCGCGCAAACTGACATCATGCCAAGAGCACGAAACACTGACTAAATAATACAAAATAGCACTAATAATCAATCAAAAACAAAGGATTTTGAACTTATTAGTACTAAAGTGATACCTTTATTATCTCTTGTTTTTTAACATATTTACTGCATACCGAGATGCACAAACGCTACTTAGCTGACACCTGTATTAAGTGGACACCAGCCAAGGTTCAGAAGGTGTGGCCGCTTTATAGAGGTACAACTCTATTTGTCATGGTTTTTGAGTCTTTGCATTCTACTTAGCGGACACCTCTATTAAGTGGACACCAGCCAAGGTCCAGAAGGTGGCCGCTTTATAGAAGTACAACTCTATTTGTCATGGTTTTTGCGTGTTTGCATTCTATTGCAATTTACACCTGTTTCAAAAAAGGTTGTCACCGCTAAGAGCGGTAGGCGATAGGTAATAGGTCATTCCAAGACTGCAAAACACTATTGATTTCTTAATTAAGCCATCCTAAATCTTTCCTTATACTCTTCCATCAAATATTTGGCTATTCATATGTAAATCAATTAGAAATCAATAGTGTTTTGCGGTCTTGGAATGACCTATTACCTATCGCCTATCGCTCTTAGCGGTGACAACCTTTTTTGAAATAGGTGTATACTTTTTTGACTTACTTTATCAACTTCTGATCTTTTCTTTGGCGTTCATTACAGCATGATCAACGCTAAGAACAGCAGTCCAACCGATTTACTACTTACTGTAAATTGAGGAGCAACAACTACAAAAGTAAAACAAGCAACAACAAGCCGTTACAATTTGTGCTACTTACGATTTGTTTTAACAGTGATCATGATAGTTATGACAACTTACTTAAGCGTATTAATCTGCAAGTTTATTGCAGCGTAGATATTGCATTATTTTGGGTTTAGTTTATAAGGCACTTAATTCCCCAGGACCTACCTATATAAGAAAACTATTTTATCAGAGAAACGTATCATATGATTTGCGTGGGGGAGAGCACGCCATAATAATACCACCAGTTAATACTACGTATAATATGGATTGCATTCGTTAAGACATTTTGGACCAAAGCTCTGGAATTCAATTCTTTGGATCCCAGTTTTCAGTCATAAGGTAACCAATTTCAATAAGTTCAAAACAGAAATAAGGAACTTAAATTTTACTGCATATTGCTGCTCATTTTGTAACCATTTAATTGTTACTATTTTTTAATTTCATTTCATTTTATCTTTTATCTATCTATTTTATCGTAAATTCGAATTGAAATAAAGTTTTCATCATTTCTTATTATTTATCATGTTACGCAATTAACTGAAATCCTGACGACGGTATGTTTGAGGTATTTGCTGGTTGATGAAAGAACTGAAAATATGGAAATAACGAATAAAGGTTTTCTTTAGAACCTACCAATCTTGCACGTCACACCAACGTCACTGCTATGCCAGCAGCCTGTATATCCCCATCCATTATGACTACAGTTGGCAAAAGACATTTCTGTACCAGTACAAGCAAGACCACTAAACCATACTATGCCTTTGAAAGGACTAAAGTTTGTGTGCTTGACAACTCCAGGATACCCAAGCATACTACAAACCACCTCAGCGTTTTTCTGGTCCTATCCACTATTACATACAGTACCCCACACACCATGGTACTTGACTTCAACTCGACCTGAATTTGGAGACGGTCCTCTACCTAAACGAACTTGAACTGGTGGAACAGCTGTAGACGAAAAAAGGTCAATGCAATTTCATTCAATGATATGCAAATACTATACCTGGTTCAGTTAGAACATTTATGAGAAACGTTTCTCCTGCTAAAAATCTTCTAAAACGTTTTTCAATGAAACGGATGCTTCAATTTATATTCAAGCTTGCTTGGTTTTGTTCATTAAGAGAATCTGTTAACAAAAATAAAACTATATTGGGATAATGTTCATTCTTACCTTTATCTACCTGACAAACTACACCAGCAAGCCATTTATACGAGCAACCAGAGTATACATTCCACCAACCCCTGTGAGAACACTCTGCAATCGACTTTTCGTTACCACTGCATTGTACTTGATCTATGAGCAATTTTGTTGTCTCTCCTTCAATGTACCGAATTCGATTTTTAGCTGCTTTGTAACCAAGCATTCGACAGATCACGTGAGCATCCTTTAGATCCCAGTATCCATAGTAATTACAAACTGCTCCCCAGGTCCCTTGGTACTGGATTTCCACTTGACCAACGTGCTTTACATTAGTTCCCACCAGACGAACTTTAATCGCTTTTTCCGCTGAAAATCAAACATTGAAGAAGTTTCTGAGTTATGTTCTTGGAAAATGTCGTCGGCGTACTGACTGTTACTTTAGTTTTAGTTCTTTGTTTGTTTTTGTATTTTTGTTTTTGTTTGTATATTTTGTTTGATTTTTGATTTTTAAACTAATATCAGATTGTCTTCTGTTTTGTTTATTGTCTTGATCAGGGTTCCAATTCAAAAAGGATGTTATCATTACTTATAATATTATAGTTTACCTGCTGTAAGTCCATGCACATCTGAAAAGTAGACAGAAGAGCAAATAGGTTTTAGAAGGAAGAAGCAATAGTTTGTTACATCAATGATCATTTAATTTCTTTTGCATGAAACAACAAGGTGGCGGTATTTTCATAAGGCTTCATGGAGTTGAATTTATTTTAGTATTTATCTTTTGCTATTGCGATATTGTTCACGATAGGAACAGTGCCATTTGCTACCCAAATATTAAATAATATATCATAAAACATAATATAACATAATAGTATAGTTATTATTGGTGTTCTTAAAGCAACATGATACGATCTTGAAACTTAGTCATTTATATGATTGCTATCAGACTTCACAGAAAGGTCCTGAATTTCTAGGTCTTAAATTATGTAGGTGAATATCATTCATTGGTAGCTTAATCCTGTAAAGGGCTTTCTCTGTTATTGATATATATGTGTGATTAAGAACGTTTGTCATGCAAAATATACTTATATTTACATGTACTGTTGAATGGACGGGAGATATGAGACTAGTAGACGGAGAGGATTTTCAGTAAATGACTGGTATTCAGGAAGTCTTATAAATATGTCTGCATAAACAACTATTCCATTAGAACTTTTAGAATTTTTATTTGTAACCCTGATAAACTTTTATTCGCAACGACTTGGAACAGTCATATACTTTACTTTATGTAGTACGTGATTGATGTGTGTTGTGATATCTTGCAGTACAGCGCGAAGTTTGAAGTCAAAATTCGCTTATGTTTTAAGTTTATTTAGTCTGCTCACATCATCTCATCCAATATGTTTAACTCAACCAAATTGCATCACAATTTTCTCTGTTCTTAATCTAAACCTGAGCTGTGTGAAGGTGCCACGGAAATTATGTGACTGTATAAAACAATTTGTAAGAACAACAAGAAAGAAATGTAGTATGTTTTATTACATAGATGCAATCTTAAGTGGGCTCTGATGGACTAAAGTAGTGTGTGATATCAGAGTATAAACCACACTTTTCTTTCACTTTAGTTTTGAGGTTCACGCGTGAATCGCTTTAACGTGTTCAGAAATGTGATGTAGTATATTGTATTTCCAATTTTGCTTGATGTTTTGTTTACATTGAATACTATTTTGCACTCTCAAGCGCGGCCCCTTTTGTTTATATTGAAACAATTATAATATATTTCTAACACTTCAAAATGAACAAATATCTACAAACGAGCTAATGTCGAAGTCCTCCAGTGGTTTTGTTGTGATGGAATTATATTGAGATCACTTCAAAACTATTTTTCGTATTTGTTTCTCTTCCCTCATCAGAGAAGCCCGGCAAGTAGCAAAGAGCAAGCACATTGCATTAATGAATGGAGCAGAATGAAAGTGAGTCTTAGTTGAAAAACAACGCAATGTATCATTCAAATATTTTTAAATATTTTGTGCTATCTTTCAAGTGTTATTGTATTAGCAGATTATAGTAAAATGACGGACGGTTTCAGGTCGAGGATTTCAGGCCAAAAGAACAAGAAATGAACAGATAGAAATTTGCCCAAAAGCCTCGACCTAAAGCTTTTGTTCTAAGTTATTCAGGTGTAATTGTAATATAAGCTATTGAAGTTAGCAGCTAAATTGAAAACAGTTTACCTTGTATCACCAACCATAAAACACACAACCAAAGTACAAGTCGCGCCATTTTTAGCTTTCCACCAGAGCAGAGTTGTGCGCTGTACATACACTAAACACACACTGGATTAGAGCAAGGATATCAAGTATAAATAAGCTTAAGTTTTGATTAATATGCATGACGCGTTCTAGCAGTGATGTTGCGCTTTGAATGAAAGAAAACTGATTTGTTAGTAATACACAATAGACATTTCATTCTAAATAGCGCTCAAGAAGATCTCATTTGTTTTCTCTTCGGTTTTCCGAATTTTTGAGACGAAGAATTTCCTTTTTATTAAGCGTTCATCTCAACTGATTTTTGTCTAATTTTCTTTGCACAATTAATAACGTTAACTAATGAGATCTACCAGGAAACAGAAACGTTCTTTCGTTACATTTGTAGTACCTCAGTTGTTTCGCTTTGTTAGTTTCGATCTAGTCCATAGTCGACATGTCATTAGTTTTTATGCTTTTGTTTCCAGCTGGATAAGTGTAATGTCTTGTGCAATTTATTCGTTCTCAATTTATATGATTCTTGTTTCATATTTAACATACCACAGGAATATATCAAGGAAATGTAGGAATCGATTTTTTTAATGAAATTATACACTAACTGCTAGCTCTTTAGCATCTTTGCATAATGAATGTGCAGGTTATTTTTGATACAAATATAATAAAACGGAGTAATTCTAGTCGATACTGTCTGAGGACTGAGATCAAAGAGCTAAAAATATTAGATATAGCAATATAACTGTACCTTATATTTTCTAAACATACACTCCTATTCTCTTGTCCGCTGTGAATGAAAATAGAATAATCATCTTTAAGGTTAACAAAAAGGTAATGCATAAAAACATTGCCGGGTTGACGGCTGTTTCATTTTCTGAGTTAAATCGGAAATAAGAGTAATATATATATATATGAAAAAGGTGCCTTTCCGTTACCTTGTGCTTTCCAAGACTCATATGTACTTATTGGTGGCCATTAAAGGTTCAAAGGTTCAAAGGTTCTTTATTTCCACATTCTACATACAATAATATAATATTTACACACACACAAAAAAAAAATTGTGGAGGTTGCAAGAGAACAACCCTAGGGGTTAAACTAGCTCTTGCAACCTAGAAACAGGTAGAAAAAATACTTTTATACGATGGAAGGGCTGATAACTATCTGTACAAAAATATATATATTATATAAATTGTCAAACAGGAAGAAATATATAGTTATGGAATAGATTTACTAAAAAGTTGCAGGAAATACAAGACTAGATATCTTAAATCAAAAGGGAATATATATATACGTATAGTTATCAAATAAATTTATTAAAAGTTACAGAAGGTGTAGGACAATACTTCAAATCAAAGCTAGAATCATTTTAGGGGTTATAGAACATAAATTATCCAATATATTCAATATATGTATATTCTGAATATACATATATTCAATCTATATCAATCAAGTGTTTTTTGTAATTTTTTTTGAAGGTCTTAATGGACGTACTATTTTTTATATGAATAGGAATATCATTCCAGATCTTAGCGGCGGCGTATTTAACGCCAAATTTGCCATAATTAAATTTTTTTTCTGGGTAGAAAGAAACTTTTATTTGATTTAGAACGAGTATTGTAGTTGTGTACTTGTGATAAATCAGTGAAATAGTCGGCAAAAATATCTGGTAGACAGTTCGTATTGTGTTGATATGCTAGCTCACCTAGTTGAAGGTTCACTATTTTAAAGATATTCAAGACATCAAGCTTCTGAAATAACGGCCTACTCGGGGCTCTTCTATCCGCGAAAGAGATAACGCGGAGGGCACGCTTTTGGAGAACGTGAATACGCTTGAGTTTCGATTTGTAATTGCTACCCCAAATTAATGTAGCATAAGAAACATAAGAGTAAATCAGGTTATAATAGAGGTTTTTAAGAATGTCGATGTTTAGAAAGTGTCTGACTTTATATAGTATACCAATTGTTTTTGCGATTTTTCGCGAGATGAAGTCAATGTGTGAGTCCCATGTTAAATGTTGATCAATTATAATTCCAAGAAATTTTATGTATGAAACTCGACTTATTGGTTGTTTCATTAGCTCTAGTGTCAGATTTTGCTCAATGTCTTTGAGTTTTTGTTTTGAACCGAATAGGACGAAATTTGTCTTTGAAATGTTGACAGTTAATTTATTTGCCAATAGCCATTCTTGAAGCGAGTTTAACTCACTGTTTAAAACAGATAAGGTAGATGTTAGACTTTTATGACTGAAAAACAAATTCATATCGTCAGCGTATAATACTAGGTGTATGAGTTTTGTTACGTATTTTGCATCGTTTATAAAGATTAGGAATAGTATAGGTCCGAGGATGGAACCTTGAGGAACACCATAGAAAGTCATTTTAATACGAAATAAAGTAAAAAGGGCACAAACAATATGTGCTGATTACCACGTATCTGACAATTGGTTTCATGAGATCGAAACCAAGTTGACTCTTATTTGCATTTCAGTACATCAACAAAACTAGAAATCTTACTTTTGTTTGCGATTTCCTGTAAATAATAAAGAAAATCAAACACAAATTATCAAAGAAAGTTTTTGTTTTTTTTTAAATTGAAATACATGAAAATTTAAGAAGACTTTTTATTAGCTCAAAATTAAAGCCGGGAAGGCGAAACAGTTTTCTGTTCGTCGCGCCTTGTGGATTTCACGTGGTCTCATTGATTTGATTATTGTTAGATTGTTACCGATTTTTTTTTTTTTTTTTTTTTTTTTTTTGCACACTTTTACAGATCATTGTAAAACGTCCTGTGGTCATTTATCTTAGTTTTATGTTCTATAGTACATAGAGATTACTTCATAGCTAGAAAGTGCCGCGTACAGGTTTATACTCACGAGTTGTTTGTGTCAAAACACGAACGAGCGAGGAACGAGCGAGTGAGTGGTTTACACAAACAACGAGTGAGTATACACTTTCTATGAAGTAATATGTTTATTATATGTATCATGAGAATTTCATTGAAGAAAGCAATAAAAGAAAACTTAGAAAGGCTTCAAAACTCATTAAAAACAAGTAAACAAACAAAAATAACTCAGTATTAAGCTTAAAATTCGCTTGGTAATTAGAATTAAGGTTAGGACGAAAAGCCAAATATAAAATAACTTTCTATGAAGTTATCTCTTTATTATATGTGCTATGAGAATTTGTACAAAAAGCAATATAAATACAAAAAAGTATACTTTCAAAGACTGCAAGGCTAATTTCAAATCAACCGATGACCGACTTCAAAGTAGGCAAATGAAAGTCGGTTCGTACTTAAAAAAATACGTACAAAAAGCCTAACAATAAAAATTACTAATTCTGCAGTTTTTTCGTTCAAACAGTTTTCAAACTGAAAGTCATTCGCTATCAGATCCAATGAAAAAGTGACGGCGAGGTTTCTTCGGAGACTTCACAATTGACAAAGTTGGACTTTGATTCAAGGCGTTCATGGAGATATTGAATGTTCCTCCTTGAATTGTGGCTGCTTGAAATAAAGCTAAGGGTTGCTGTAATCTTTCATTTTGTACTGTATTGCTTGTATTCATTGTCAAAGCATTTGAAACACTTGTTTGAGAGCTGGAAGATGGTCCTTGGTAGCTTAAAATATCGGAGATATTTCTCTGTTGTTGTTCTGACAGGCTGCTGTAGTTATTCAGACTTTGAATATTCTTGTGACCGGAGATTTGCATGATATGTGTAGGAGGTACACCTTCGTTATTAAGTCTCTGAATCATCCTTTTCCTGCCGCTGTGGTTGGTGAGATTTTCAGCATTCAATCCAGCTTTCATTGCCATTGTTTGCATTAGCGAGTTAAGTTTATTGACTCCCATTGGAGCCGACTTGAACCAAGGTTTTGTGGATTCAGCGTTTTTGGTATGATTAATGGATAAATAAAATGGACTGTCGGGTTTTCTCATATCCTCTGGTCTTTTAGAAGCATAGAGCTGATAGGCCTGAAGAGGATTTCTTTCACTGCCTTGAACTGCAAACATTTTTGGTTTGACTTTCCGTGAATCTTTCGGATCGGCGCCTGTCCTCGTCTTCGTTTGCCTCTCGTTGTACTCCAAATACAAGCTGCTATCTGCTGAGGTTTTTTCAACAATATCCCCCATCGCATGTCTCTATGTTCTTGGCAGCCCCTTAGCCCAAAGAACTGAGTATTGTTTAACCAGAGGGTGTTAATTAACGACTCTGAAGTTGAGCAGCCGATTAACCCTTGGCCGTAAAGAATGTCCACCTCTTCGTCAGTCAGAGTACGAGCGGCGTTGGATTTGTTTCCCTTCCCTGCTTTATTGAGCTCTTTTTGCTTTGCAACGAGAACTTCTTTCGTTTTATTGAAATCTTTGCCTTCGATGATAGTTGAGGAGTAGTCGTGTTTTCGAAGGTATCGGTCAAAACTTGAAATGAAAGCCCTCAGTGATGAGGGCTCATACTGTTATCCGTCTTTCTTTCTTACTTGAAGGAGAAAGTTAGCGATGTAGTTGTCAAGTTCTTTTGGCTCAATCTCTTCTATATTCTTTCGTTCGTTATTTGAACTCAAAAACATTTCCAACAATGTAATATCTCTGCGTTTTGCTGAGAGTGTTTTTGTTTTGTTGACGATTTATGAATTCTTCTACAGAAGAATCAACAGAAACAAATCTTGAAGATGCTTCCGCCGTTTTTCAGACTAGTTTTCGGAAGCCATTTAAGTGCTAAACATCAACTAAAATCTGCCTCTCATTGGCTGATTAGCTCTTTGAGATATTTTGATTGGTTATATTTTTCACATGTGAAAAGTGCTATACGCGACGCTGATTGGACATATCGCTGTTTTTCACATGTGAAAATATAGCGTATAGATTTCTACACACTGGCTTTATTAAATGAAATTCTCATGATACATATAATAAATAAATATTACAATTCTGACCATTTATTATGTGTATACAGTTGTATAGGTATACACTCTCTAAAGAAGAAGCAAAGGTATTCTGATTTTGGATGGCAATGTGCCGCTAGAGTTCTAAAACCCTGAACCTGCTTATGACCGTTTAAGTTAAAAAAAAAACCACACCTTGTTTGGGGCAAACCCAACTTTGAACACAATAATCCTTGTAAAATGTAGCCCATTAAAGATCACTTCTGATAAAATTGAAAAACTGACAAAAAATCTTTGTCCTATTTACATACAAAGCTAAAAAGAACGAAATCATAACAACAAGGCAAATTCGAAGTATAATTTTATTTATATGACATTGTAGAAATACATATTCCTCCGTATTACCCGGAGAAGTATGTTTTTTGAGCTAACAGCAAATTAAAACTAGACTAGCTAGGTTAGTAGTGGATATCAATCGTCTCTTATGACGTGGATCAAAATTCTTTTGAAACGTTTTCTAACTCGAAAGTGTTGCCCTTTTTCCTATTGTTGTGTCTGTATGAACGAATATCGAAACAAATGTTTCAGCCTTCACTATTTTTTCCGCCTGGGAAGCGGAAGAAAACCTAACTTAACAAGGACTTTCGATAGATAACGAACTCCCATTTACCCAGCAAGTCGATCGCGCCGTTTATACGTGCAGTCAGACCATACATTCCACTATAGCTATCCCCTGTGAGAACACTCTGCGATCGAGCATTGAGCATTTTGTTGTTTTCTCCTCTTCAATGTTGATGATTCGATTCACAGCTGCTTTGTAACCAAGCATTCGGCAGATCACGTGAGCATCGTTTATATCCCAGGTATACCCATAGCCTGGAGTATAATCACAGAATGCTCCCCAGGTACCTTTGTAATGGATTTCCATTGGACCAACATAGCTTACATTAGTTCCCACTTGCAACTTGAACTATAAACCATTTGTATGTATAGGAAATCGCACGACCTCGGGTACGATTCGTAATTAATAGGTACGAGTGATGCCTTGAATTTCGCCAGGGTTCTCAAAATTGGATATAGACGAGCCTTACTTTCAAAACATCACGAGTAACTATTAGTTACCTATTAACTATTTATTAACTATTAGTTACGAATTGTACGAGAAGATCGTGTGATTTTTTTATTTATAAAGGCCGAGTTACGTGTCAGTTAAGATATGTCGGCCCGATTTTTGAAAACTGAGCTTCGTTCGGGAAAGGAAAGAAATCGCATTGCAGTGCAACATATTTTTTCGTGTCCGGCCGTTTTTTGAAATGAAAATCAAATGAATTGGACACCTAAAAACAATACTAAGGGCCCGATTACATGACGATTTTCAGCCCGGGCTGACATTTCAGCCCGGTCAGGCGGGCGGAAACTTCAGCCTGGTCTCCTCAACAAATGTATATAAAATTACGTTTTCGATTACATGAAGAAATTTTGATCCCGGGCTGAATTTCAGCCCGGAAGGAAATTTCCAGCCCGGGTCAAGCTAACGTACTGGGCTGGAAGGTTCAGCCCGGCGAAACGGGCTGAAAATTCTCATGTAATCGCGACTGAAAGCCCGGGCTGAAAACCTGAGCCACGCTGTATTGTGGCAGCGGAAAGTGTATTGAACAGGCGCTTTGAAGTGGTGACAAAGCCCGGTCTGGTTTTGTCATGTAATAGCGAAAAAAAATCAGCCCGGTAAGGTGGGCTGAAATTTCAGCCCAGGCTGAAAATCGTCATGTAATCGGTACCTAATTAACCTGAACTTAGGACTTAGGTCACGTGTTTTTTTTGAGGTTTGCGATAACAAAGAAAAAAACGCCAATCTAAAATTATCTGATCTTAACGTCTCTTAACGTCTCTCACACGGCAACGATCACCGACTGAAAGAGGACGAAAGTATTGTTCACGTTTAATTTGTAAGAAGCAAAATAAAGGTTGAGAAAAGCTCCTTTCTCGTTCCATATGTCTGTCCCTAGTTTTAATATGGACGTTTACTGAGTATCATTTACTTCTACTAAATCCGATATAATGTTTATAAATTTGATCTCAAAGCTTAAATCTGATTGGTCTATGACTGTTTTCAAAAATATTATCAAAAACGGTAATGAACCGGACTGTCCAATCGTAAATGAGTTAGAAACAGATGGATTAGAAAACACTGTCCACTTGTTAGAGCTTCCAAGTTTACTGATTTGTATTTCATAAGGACCTGATAAGCAAACAAACAATTTGTTGGGCAACAATAAATTGTTTATTATATGGATTCAATATATGGATGCCCATATAGATATGCATTACGTCCTGTGCACGAACTAGAGCGCAAACATCAACAACACGAAACAGTACCAGCTGAATAATACATAATATTACTAATAAACAGTGGAAAAAACAAAGGATTTAGTTGTACTATTTAGCACTACAGTAATACATCTATTAAGCTGATCTGTTATTAAGCGAACACCCTTCATTAAGCGAGCACTACTTCAGGTCTTGCCGGAACCTTAAAACATTTTTCACATAATTACTGCAAACAGAAGCCCAAACTCAACTTAACACACCTTAGACAAGCAACAAGATGTTATAATTATTGTCATGTTACGTGATTCACTAAAATCCTTACGATGTATGGTTATAAAATGCAAAAGTTGATGTAACAACTGAAAGATTTAAAAAATAATTAACAAATCGTGTTGTCTTTAAAACTTACCCATCTTGCACGTGACAATAACGTACTCACTATGGTAACAGTATGCATATCCCCATCCATTATGTCTACAGTTGACAATGGACGCTTCTGTACCAGTACAAGCAACATAATCTAGCCATATTATAACTTTAACAGGACTAAAGTTTGTGTGAAGGGCATTTTGTACTCCAGCTAGGGTATCCAAGCATAGGACAAACTACCTTAGCGTCCTTGCTGTCCCAAAGATTATCTCACACAGTGCCCCACACACAATGGTACCTGACTTCAAGTCGACCCACATTCGTTCCTCCAGCTAAACGAACTTGAACTGGTGGAACAGCTGTAGACGAAAAAAAAGGTCAATGGCATTTTATTTAATGATATGCAAATACTATACCCATTTATGAGAAAAGTTTCTCCTGTTACGGAGGCTACAATTGATATTCAAGCTTGCTTGGTTTTGTTCATTACAAGAATCTATTAACAAAAATAAAACTATATTAAATCAATGTTAACTCTTACCTTTATCTACCTGACAAACCACACCTGCAAGATATTTATACGAGCAATAAGACCAAGACGGTATATTCCACCATCCGTTGTGATAACACTCTGCAATCGACGTTTCTTTACCACTGCATCCCACGTTGTACATGAGCGTTTTTGTTGTTGTCTTTCCTTCAATTCTAATAATACGATTCACAGCTGCTTTGTAACCAAGCATTCGACAGATCACGTGAGCATCCTTTAGACTCCAGTAATCCGAGCCACCATCACAGACTGCTCCCCAGGTCCCTTGGTACTGGATTTCCACTTGACCAACATGGCTTACATTAGTTCCCACCAGACGAACTTTAATCGCTTTTTCCGCTGAAAATCAAACATTGAAGATGTTTCTTAGTTATGTTCTTGGAAAATATTGTCGGCATAGAAGCTGTTACTTTAGTTTTAGCTTTTTGTTTGTTTTTGTATTTGTGTTGGTATTTGTATATTTTGTTTGAATTTTTGATTTTTAAACTAACATTTTTTTTCCTGTTTTGTTTATTGTCTTGATCAGGGTTCCAATTCAAAAGGATGTTATTATTACTTTTAATATATTATTTTTACCTGCTGTCAGTCCGTGCACATCTGAAAAGTAGACAGAAGAGCAAATAGGTTTTAAAAGGAAGAAGCAAAAGTATGTTACATCAATGATCATTCCTTTTGCATGAACCAAGGTGACAATATTTTCATAAGGCTTCAGGGGGATTAATAAATTTCAGTATTCAGTCTTTCGCAATTGTGATATTATCCATGATAGGAACAGTGACATTTGCTACCCAAATATTAAATAATATATCATAAAACATAATATAACATAATAGTATAGTTATTATTGGTGTTCTTAAAGCAACATGATACGATCTTGAAACTTAGTCATTTATATGATTGCTATCAGACTTCACAGAAAGAAGGTCCTGAATTTGTAGATCTTAAATTATGTAGGTGAATATCATTCATTGGTAGTTTAATCCTGTAAAGGGCTCTTCTCTGTTATAGATATATATGTTTTATTAAGAACGTTTGTCATGCGAAATATACTTATACTTGCTTGTACTGTCGAATGGACGGGAGATACGAAACTACTAGACGGAAGGGCTTGTCAGTAAATGACTGGTATTTAGGAAGTCTTATAAATATGTCTGCATAAATAACTATGTCATCTAAACTTTTAGAATTCATTTGTAACCCTATTTTCATGATAAAATTTCATTCACAACGACTTTGAACAGTCATATATAGTTTACCTTTTGTAGTGTATGAATGATGTACGTTAAGATATCTTGTAGTACAACGCAAAATTCAAAGTCAAAATTCGCTTATGCTTTAAGTTTATTTCTGCTCAAGCTCATCATCTCATTAGTCCAGTCCCAGACAAGTTATATTATGTTTCTTGCCGCTCCAGGACTCGCGGAGAAAGAGAGTCCAGTATAACTTGCATGCGCATGTGCTAAATGAGCCAATCAATTGATTAATTAGCGAGCTTGCAATATGCAAATGTCAGTGTTTGGTAGCAGTGGTAGTGATGCGTATCGAAAAATTCACAAATACGTCTTTCACAACTGTCCATCCGTAAATGGCCTGTAACTGCTCAAACTTTGGTAAAAGATTATAGTTGGTTTTTCCAAGTGCATAGCTCACTGAATCAACAAATAGCTTTCCGAAATGAGACTGATATCGTGTATACAAAACACTTTCTTCTTCAGCCATCTTGAATCAATCATATTTCCATATTTTTTTTTCAAGCTGTGAGCTATAGACAATCTGACCACATCCATGTAATGGGAAACCTTTATGGATTAAAGTTGTAGATGTAGATCATTAGATGACTTTAGGATTTGTAACCACGCGATCACCACATGAATGTGGTGATCGCGTGGTCACTAAGCTGACATGCGCATGCAAGTTATACTGGACTCTCTTTCTCCGCGAGTCCTGGAGCGTCAAGAAAGAGAGTCTGGGACTGGACTAATCATCTCATCCAATATATCTAACTCATTTAATTTGCATGACAATTTTCTCTGATCTTAATCTAAAACTCAGCTGTGTGAAGGTGCTACGGAAATTATGCGACTGCATAAAACAATTTGTTAGAACAACAAGAAAGAAATGCTGTGAAATAGTTTACTTTATGTAGTATATGAATGTGTGTTGTGATATCTTGCAGTACAGCGATAATTTTACAAGTCAACATTTGTGTACATACTGTCTTTTAGTTTATTTCTGCTTCCAACCAATATGCATCGAAATTGCATTAAACAATCTTTAGAGCAGCCAAAAAGATATGCTGTGATGTAGTACGATATTATATTCCCAACTTAAGTTTGTCAGAATTTTTGTTTTATAGACTAGTATGCACGATCAAGCGCGGGTATTTTCATTTTAATATGGAAACAAATTTAATGTATTTCTTAGACTTCAAGAGGACAAACGTCTACAAACGAGCTTAAAGTGTTAGCCCTTTGCGAAATTGTCGTAATGGATCTTTTTCTATATTGGGGTTACTTCACAACTGTTCGTTTTTCTCATATTCGTTTCTCTTGTCTCATCAGAAAAGCCATGTTGCAAAGAGCAGGCACATTGCGTTCATCAATGGAGCAGCATGATAGTGGGTACTACTTTTCAAACGTTATTGTAAATCGATAGCTCATTTCGCAGATACTGCAGTAAATGAATCTGACGATTTCAGTTCATTGATATCGGGACAAAAGTACCAAACATGTACAGAAACGGAAGCCGAAAGCTTTGACCTGAAACTTTTGTTTAAAGTCATCCAGGTGTAATTGATAAAAAACTCCATTTGCTAGACAATCTCAGCTAGCTAGCTAGCTATCTAGCCTCCTAAAGTCCTTGTCTTATTTCACGGCCGGTAAAAATATGTATTGAATCTACGATTTTGTTTTTTGTTTATATCTTAAACTAAAATCGGCCATTTTGTATCAAATTTTAGATCAGCATCTCCATCTGCAAAAGAAAAGCAAAAAAGGCTAAAATTAAAGTTAACTGTACAGTTGATAGATAGCAAATTAAACCTGAGAAAGACGAGCAAAAGTTACCAGTTGTCACAACTCTATGTGCTTACCTACAGCTAGCTTATTCTAAGGCATAGAATATTGAGTATATTGGTGAAATTCTAGTGTTTGTTCTTTTCGTTCGTTCACCAAAAGAACGTCTACTTTTATTCTTCGATCTTCTTGAGCCTTTTATCTACACAAGTAGCTCAGGCATATCCAGTGATATAATGTTCTTACCTTAAAACGACTAGTTCTGTTCATGCAAGAGAGCACCGAAACGTAGGGAAAAAACTAGCTGTCAGTTCTTTTATTAAAACAAAATGTTTAATTTCCCTTAAAAACGTTAAATTCAATTGGGGGGTGGGGGATATCTTGATAAACCTATGCTAGTTACCTCTCTTATTCAGTGCAGCCACGTTTTCTTATAACAGTTTAAGTTGTCGCCTGGACTGTCCATAACGACTGCCCTATTTTTCAAATTGAAATATTACAGTTATATCATGTAAAATGCACAGCAGTCTGCTAAAAGTGATTGAAAACTCGCCTTGAATTGGTCACAACTTTCACTCTAATACTGTACGTAGTACAAGTCTCCAAAGGCATGCGGACCTAGACTCGGGTCTAAACTTAACTTGCCTTAAAAGACAGTTAATTCCCATACATGCATTCCCATATCTATGCATTACGCCTGTGCATGAGCTAGCGCGCAAACTGACATCATGCCAAGAGCACGAAACACTGACTAAATAATACAAAATAGCACTAATAATCAATCAAAAACAAAGGATTTTGAACTTATTAGTACTAAAGTGATACCTTTATTATCTCTTGTTTTTTTAACATATTTACTGCATACCGAGATGCACAAACGCTACTTAGCTGACACCTGTATTAAGTGGACACCAGCCAAGGTTCAGAAGGTGTGGCCGCTTTATAGAGGTACAACTCTATTTGTCATGGTTTTTGCGTGTTTGCATTCTATTGCAATTTACACCTATTTCAAAAAAGGGTGTCACCGCTAAGAGCGGTAGGCGATAGGTAATAGGTCATTCCAAGACCGCAAAACACTAATGATTTCTTAATTAAGCCATCCTAAATCTTTCCTTATACTCTTCCATCAAATATTTGGCTATTCATATGTAAATCAATTAGAAATCAATAGTGTTTTGCGGTCTTGGAATGACCTATTACCTATCGCCTATCGCTCTTAGCGGTGACAACCTTTTTTGAAATAGGTGTATACTTTTTTGACTTACTTTATCAACTTCTGATCTTTTCTTTGGCGTTCATTACAGCATGATCAACGCTAAGAACAGCAGTCCAACCGATTTACTACTTACTGTAAATTGAGGAGCAACAACTACAAAAGTAAAACAAGCAACAACAAGCCGTTACAATTTGTGCTACTTACGATTTGTTTTAACAGTGATCATGATAGTTATGACAACTTACTTAAGCGTATTAATCTGCGAGTTTATTGCAGCGTAGATATTGGATTATTTTGGGTTTAGTTTATAAGGCTCTTAATTCCCCAGGACCTACCTATATAAGAAAACTACTTTATCAGAGAAACGTATCATATGATTTGCGTGGGGGAGAGCACGCCATAATAATACCACCAGTTAATACTACTTATAATATGGATTGCATTCGTTAAGACATTTTGAACCAAAGCTCTGGAATTCAATTCTTTGGATCCCAGTTTTCAGTCATAAGGTAACCAATTTCAATAAGTTCAAAACAGAAATAAGGAACTTCAATTTTACTGCATATTGCTGCTCATTTTGTAATCATATAATTGTTACTGTTTTTTAAATTTCATTTCATTTTATCTTTTATCTATCTATTTTATCGTAAATTCGAATTGAAATAAAGTTTTCATCATTTCTTATTATTTATCATGTTACGCAATTAACTGAAATCCTGACGACGGTATGTTTGAGGTATTTGCTGGTTGATGAAAGAACTGAAAATATGGAAATAACGAATAAAGGTTTTCTTTAGAACCTACCAATCTTGCACGTCACACCAACGTCACTGCTATGCCAGCAGCCTGTATATCCCCATCCATTATGACTACAGTTGGCAAAGGACATTTCTGTACCAGTACAAGCAAGACCACTAAACCATACTATGCCTTTGAAAGGACTAAAGTTTGTGTGCTTGACAACTTGTACTCCAGGATACCCAAGCATACTACAAACCACCTCAGCGTTTTTCTGGTCCTATCCACTATTACATACAGTACCCCACACACCATGGTACTTGACTTCAACTCGACCTGAATTTGGAGACGGTCCTCCACCTAAACGAACTTGAACTGGTGGAACAGCTGTAGACGAAAAAAGGTCAATGCAACTTCATTCAATGATATGCAAATACTATACCTGGTTCAGTTAGAACATTTATGAGAAACGTTTCTCCTGCTAAAAATCTTCTAAAAAGTTTTTCAATGAAACGGATGCTTCAATTCATATTCAAGCTTGCTTGGTTTTGTTCATTACGAGAATCTATTAACAAAAATAAAACTATATTGGATTAATTCTAATTCTTACCTTTATCTACCTTACAAACTACACCAGCAAGATATTTATACGAGCAATAAGATTGTACATTCCACCATCCCCTGTGAGAACACTCTGCAATCGACTTTTCTTTACCACTGCATCCTACATTATCCATGAGCAATTTTGTTGTTGTCTCTCCTTCAATGGGCCGAATGTAATTTACAGCTGCTTTGTAACCAAGCATTCGACAGATCACGTGAGCATTGTTTAGATACCAGTTATAAGTACAAACTGCTCCCCAGGTCCCTTGGTACTGGATTTCCACTTGACCAACGTGCTTTACATTAGTTCCCACCAGACGAACTTTAATCGCTTTTTCCGCTGAAAATCAAACATTGAAGAAGTTTCTGAGTTATGTTCTTGGAAAATGTCGTCGGCGTACTGACTGTTACTTTAGTTTTAGTTCTTTGTTTGTTTTTGTATTTTTGTTTTTGTTTGTATATTTTGTTTGATTTTTGATTTTTAAACTAATATCAGATTGTCTTCTGTTTTGTTTATTGTCTTGATCAGGGTTCCAATTCAAAAAGGATGTTATCATTACTTATAATATTATAGTTTACCTGCTGTAAGTCCATGCACATCTGAAAAGTAGACAGAAGAGCAAATAGGTTTTAGAAGGAAGAAGCAATAGTTTGTTACATCAATGATCATTTCTTTTGCATGAAACAACAAGGTGGCGGTATTTTCATAAGGCTTCATGGAGTTGAATTTATTTTAGTATTTATCTTTTGCTATTGCGATATTGTTCATGATAGGAACAGTGCCATTTGCTACCCAAATATTAAATAATATATCATAAAACATAATATAACATAATAGTATAGTTATTATTGGTGTTCTTAAAGCAACATGATACGATCTTGAAACTTAGTCATTTATATGATTGCTATCAGACTTCACAGAAAGGTCCTGAATTTCTAGGTCTTAAATTATGTAGGTGAATATCATTCATTGGTAGCTTAATCCTGTAAAGGGCTTTCTCTGTTATTGATATATATGTGTGATTAAGAACGTTTGTCATGCAAAATATACTTATATTTACATGTACTGTTGAATGGACGGGAGATATGAGACTAGTAGACGGAGAGGATTTTCAGTAAATGACTGGTATTCAGGAAGTCTTATAAATATGTCTGCATAAACAACTATTCCATTAGAACTTTTAGAATTTTTATTTGTAACCCTGATAAACGTTCATTCGCAACGACTTGGAACAGTCATATACTTTACTTTATGTAGTACGTGATTGATGTGTGTTGTGATATCTTGCAGTACAGCGCGAAGTTTGAAGTCAAAATTCGCTTATGTTTTAAGTTTATTTAGTCTGCTCTCATCATCTCATCCAATATATTTAACTCAACCAAATTGCATCACAATTTTCTCTGTTCTTAATCTAAACCTGAGCTGTGTGAAGGTGCCACGGAAATTATGTGACTGTATAAAACAATTTGTAAGAACAACAAGAAAGAAATGTAGTATGTTTTATTACATAGATGCAATCTTAAGTGGGCTCTGATGGACTAAAGTAGTGTGTGATATCAGAGTATAAACCACACTTTTCTTTCACTTTAGTTTTGAGGTTCACGCGTGAATCGCTTTAACGTGTTCAGAAATGTGATGTAGTATATTGTATTTCCAATTTTGCTTGATGTTTTGTTTACATTGAAGACTATTTTGCACTCTCAAGCGCGGCCCCTTTAGTTTATATTGAAACAATTATAATATATTTCTAACACTTCAAAATGAACAAATATCTACAAACGAGCTAATGTCGAAGTCCTTCAGTGGTTTTGTTGTGATGGAATTATATTGAGATCACTTCAAAACTATTTTTCGTATTTGTTTCTCTTCCCTCATCAGAGAAGCCCGGCACGTAGCAAAGAGCAAGCACATTGCATTAATGAATGGAGCAGAATGAAAGTGAGTCTTAGTTGAAAAACAACGCAATGTATCATTCAAATATTTTTTAAATATTTGTGCTATCTTTCAAGTGTTATTGTATTAGCAGATTATAGTAAAATGACGGACGGTTTCAGGTCGAGGATTTCAGGCCAAAAGAACATGTACAAGAAATGAACAGAAATTTGCCCAAAAGCCTCGACCTAAAGCTTTTGTTCTAAGTTATTCAGGTGTAATTGTAATATAAGCTATTGAAGTTAGCAGCTAAATTGAAAACAGTTTACCTTGTATCACCAACCATAAAACACACAACCATAGTACAAGTCGCGCCATTTTTAGCTTTCCACCAGAGCAGAGTTGTGCGCTGTACATACACTAAACACACAATGGATTAGAACAAGGATATCAAGTATAAATAAGCTTGAATTTTGATTAATATGCATGATGCGTTCTAGCAGTGATGTTGCGCTTTGAATGAAAGAAAGCTGACTTGTAAGTAATATGCAATGGACATTCCATTCTAAATAGCGCTTCAAGGAGATCTCATTTGTTTTTTTGAGACGAAGAATCTTCTTTTTATTAAGTGTTGATCTCAATTGATTTTTGTCTAATTTTCTTATCCCAACTAATATCTAATGAGTTCTACCAGGAAACAGAAACGTTCTTTCGTTACATTTGCAGTAACCTCAGTTGTTTCGCTTTGTTAGTTTCGATCTAGTCCATAGTCGACATGTCATTAGTTTTTATGCATTTTTTCTAGCTGCGATAAGTGTAATGCCTTGTGCAATTTATTCGTTCTCGATTTATATGATTATTGTTTCATATTTAACATACCACAGGAATATATCAAGGAAATGCAGGGATTGATTTTTTTAATGAAATTACTACACTAACTGCTAGCTCTTTAGCATCTTTGCATAATGAATGTACAGGTTATTTTTGATAAAAATATAATAAAACGGAGTAATTCTAGTCGATACTGTCTGAGGACTAAGATCAAAGAGCTAAAAATATTAGATCTAGCAATATAACTATACCTCATATTTTCTAAACATACACTCCTATTCTCCTGTCCGCTGTGAATTAAAAAAAAAATCATATTTAAGGTTGCTAAAAAGGTAATGCATAAAAACATCGCCGGGTTGAGGGCTGTTTCATTTTCTGAGTTAAATCGGAAATAAGAGTAATATATATATATGAAAAAGGCGCCTTTCCGTTATCTTGTGTTTAGGTTTCCAAGACTCATAAGTATTTATTGATGGGCATTAAAGACAGTCTTACAGTCATTTGAATACGAAATAATTGAAAAAGGGCACAAATATTATGTGCTGATTACCATGTATCTGACAATTGGTTTCATGAGATCGAAACCAAGTTGACTCTGATTTGCATTTCTACATCAACAAAACTAGGAATTTTACTTTCATTTGAGATTTCCTGTAAATAATAAAGAAAACCAAATACAAATTATTAAAGAAAGTTTTTGTTTTGAATTGAAATACATGAAAAGAAGATTTTCCATTAGCTCATAAGTAAAGCCGGGAAGGCGAAACAGTTTTCTGGTCGTTGCGACTTGTGGATTTCACGTGGTCTCATTGATTTGATTATTGTTAGATTGTTACCGATTCTTCTTTTCTTTTTTTTTTCTTTTTCTTTTTCTTTTTCTTTTTTTCTTTTTTGCACAATTTTCAGATCATTGTAAAACATCCTATGTTCATTTATCTTAGTTTTATGTTCTATAGTACATAAATATTACAATTCTGACCATTTATTATGTGTATATAGGTATACACTCTCTCAAGAAGAAGCAAAGGAACCCTGATTTTGGATGGCAATGTGCCGCTTGAGCTCTGAAACCCTGAACCTGTTTATGACCGTTTAAGTTAAAAAAAAACCACACCTTGTTTGAGGCAAACTCAACTTTGAACACAATTAATCTTTGTAAAATGTAGCCCATTAAAGATCAATTCTGATAATACTGAAAGACTGACAAAAAATCTTTGTCCTATTCACAGCAGCAAACCACTGAAATGTAATGAATGAATCACTAAAGACCACTCACTAAAGACCACTCAGTGGACGAATTTCAGTGACTGTATTTAACATGATTTAAGACGCTTTCGACATAACCTGTTTAAGACGAAAAGGCCAAATTAAAAACCATACGCTGCTCTGATCTATTACTGATTTTGATTATTATCCATACCATTTACATACAAAGCTAAAAAGAAATCATAACAACAAGGCAAATTCGAAACATAATGGCATTTATATAATATTGTAGAAATACATACTTTTAATTTATTAAAGGAAGTGAATAATTTTATTTCATTTTTCCTTTTCTTACATTCGTTTGGCCGTTTTCACAAACTGTGTTAGTCCTGACAGACAACTAATTTCCCTGAATTCTCCAAAACGTCTTTCAGTTGATATTTAGCCAATAATTGAGATAAGAGCTAAAGTAACGTCTTTTTGGGCGTCTAGCTAGATACATGTATTGAGTAAAATAATTATGGTAATTATCATTATTATAATTATTATAACATAAATGTGATTTAGTGTTAGCTCTGAATATATCATTCTTGCTGACACAGACAACTTCCTATTTCTCTATTACCCGGAGAAGTATGTTTTTTTAGCTAACAGCAAATAAAAACTAGACAAGCTAGGTTAGTAGTGGATATCAATCGTCTCTTATGACGTGAATCAAAATTATTTTGAAACATTGTCTAACTCGAAAGTGTTGTTCATCTTCCTATTGCTGTGTCTGCATGAACGAATATCGAAACACATGTTTCAGCCTTCATCCTTTTTGTTTGCCTGGGTAGCGGAAGAAAACCTAACTTAAGAAGGCCTTCCGATAGATAACGAACTGCCATTACCCATCAAATCGCGCCGTTTATACGTGCAGCCAGACCATACATTCCACTATCCCCTGTGAGAACACTCTGCGATCGACTTTTCTTTACCAGTGCAATACACATTAGACATGAGCATTTTTGTTGTTTTCTTCCCTTCAATGTTGATGATTCGATTCACAGCTGCTTTGTAACCAAGCATTCGGCAGATCACGTGAGCATCGTTTATATCCCAGGTATACCCATAGGATGGAGTATAATCACAGACTGCTCCGCAGGTCCCTTTGTAATGGATTTCCACTTGACCAACATAGCTTACATTCGTTCTCACTAGTAACTGGAGTTATAAACCATTTGTATATGAAATCGCACGATCTCGGGTAAAATTCGTAATTAATAGGTACGAGTGATGTTTTGAATTTCGAAAATTCACAAAATTGGACGAGCATTACTTTCAACACATCACGAGTAACTATTACTGAGTTACGAATTGTACGAGAAGATCGTGTGCTTTGTTTTTATAAAGGACGAGTTACGCGTTAAGATATGTCGGCCCGATTTTTGACAACTGAGCTTTGTCCGGGAAAGGAAAGACATCCCACTGCAGTGCAACATATTTTTTCGTGTCCGGCCGTTTTTCTGAAAGGAAAATCAAATGAATTGGAGTGCCAGAAACAATAGAACTCAAATCGGGCCGACAAATCGTAGCGTGTAACTCAGCCTTAAAAATATACTCAACACTTTTTATTTTTATTTTTAAAGCATAGAATTTCTGGATGTTTTTATTTCAAAAAAGTACACACGAACACGAAGACAGCTTCAAAGAACAAAGAAACGTTCAAAACATTGAATTGCATTTATTTGCATCTAAAGTGAAATACAGTCTGAAATATACCATTCCTCTTCTATGCCGCAATATTTGCTTATTCTCCACTGAATGTTTGTTTACAGCTTGCCTTTATAGCAAGACCACCGAAAGCGCCGGCTGCCAAAGCCTCTCAAAATTTGAAATATAAAATTTATTGAGCTCGATTTATCAGTATCTTTTCGATAATATGTTTAAATTAGTAAATATGTTGTACCAAATAGCCATTCAATGTCTCTGAAGCAAAGCTTTGAATGGCTTAGACTTGCGGCACAGCGATGATTTGAAATAGTTTTTCTCTTTTAATATAGCTCTTGTTTTCCACTACATTCATCATTGTTGTGACAAATAAATTATTTACTTCTCTTTTGATCACCAGTTAATATTCGTTGCTATAGGTCTAGATATATTTAGTAGATCATATATAGTCATCATAGATAGTAGATATATTTAGTCATCATAATGGCACTTTGTTAGTTCCAGCTAGTGGAAGGCGTAAAGCAACATTAGGTGATAGGGCTTTTCAGTCTGCTGCCCCTAAACTTTGGAATGCGCTTCCTGTAGAAATCAGGAATGAAGAATCTTTAAATAAGTTTAAATCGGCCATTAAGACCTTTCTTTTCAAGCTTGCCTTTAAGGATAATTAGATTTTTAATATCTTGAACCATACCTTTTAGGTTTTATAAGTTTTTAAATTTTTATTCTATTAGGAGTTAGTTATTTATTGTTAATTAATTAGTTTATTAATTAATTATTATTTTTTATTTATTACTAGGTTTGTTTTAGCAGTGCGCATATGAGCATATCCATATGAAATATGCGCGTTATAAATATTAAATTATTATTAATTATTATTATTATTAGATCACTAGCGTACTTGTGGAAACATTGAGACGACTAAATTTACGTACGTTTATCAAATTAGCTAGCGAAGACAATCCGTAAAATTTTAGAGCCCACTACAAATTAATTTACACAAGGCAACAAGGAAATCCTAAAGATTGTCGAAACTGATTGGGGAATTCCCACTGAATCAATTCGACTATACCTTCAACTTAGAAGCAGCAATAAACTGTGCGTTCAAAGTTTTTTCTCTCTTATCTTAGTTTCTGATATAAAACACAACAAACGACAAATTTCAAAGGTTTTTAAATGGGATGCAAAACTTTTCCATGGACTGAATTCACCAATTTTCAGTCCTTAATTTGCATGATTTTTATAAGAATCGAAACTGTTTTGATTGTGATTTGCATAATAATACAAAAAAGGAACACCTTATGATTTAATAGTCTTTCAAATTCGTGTAAACTTCCAAGAAGAAAAAATAAATAAAATAAAATAAACAATATACAATTGCAAAGTCAACCAAATCAAACTGAAGTCCGAAATAATGACTTCAACATTTAGTTTGTCATAGCAATTCAGTCCTTTTCTAAATTCCTGAATTTATTGTTACCAAAAATCATATACAATATCTTTCAAAAATTCAACTTTACTGAGTAATTGATTCAGTGAAGCCATTTTAATTTTTTTTCTTTTGATTTTGTCTCTGCGTACAACGTCAAATTTTTTTCTCCAAAAATCCAACATCAATATTGTAAGAAGAAAGAGAAAGCTATTTGCTGCATCTCATTATAATTGAACGTGTGCTACTTGTCTGTTTGAAAAATAATTAGGCTCTTGTAAAATCCTAAGATCCTTCAAGCCTGCATGGGCTAGACAAAGTTGGACAATTAACTCTTCTTTCTTACACGTACTCTTGATATACAAATATACGTTTTTTGACGTTTTTTATTCAATTTAATTGGACTTTTTGTGGTAATTGGCAAAAAAATTTAGCTATATTTAATTACAAAAAAAATAGTTGGGTTGAAAGTTCAAAATCAAATTCAAAATCACTGAATTAATTTCATATCAAATATATCTCTATAAAAATGTGTCGTTCACACGGCCATGAAGTCTATTCCATATTTGGGCAGGCATTATTTTATTTATATTTGAAGCCTCAGACTGTCAATTTGAGGCCTTAGACTGTCAAAATTCCATCCAAACTTGCAGATATTGTAGCGATGCAAAACATCACATTGTCCACTAACTAATTAGCTTAGAAATCTAGCTTTTCGGTAAACAGGAAACCCAATAGTAGAAACACAGGAAGCCCGCAAGAACAATACAATATGTTACAATACTGTAAAACAAAATGTCATTACACAAGTACTTGAGTGTTTGTCAAAACTTAGGCCTAATTTTAAATTCATCAATTCCAAATTAAAAAATATATGATCTAAAATAGTAACAAGAGACTGTTTGACATCACATTTTCTTCTCCCAGGGTCTTTACCTTGAAGTGTTTTCCTTGTTGTCTTTCGAAGCACAGTCCTAGGTTTGCGGTCATTAATTGCAGACGATTATTTTTGATTTCCAACTTTGGCGAGATTTTTATGCAGTTCTACGGCAGGCATCTTGACGAAGCGAGGCATACACGATCCTCAATGACTCAGTTATTAGCAGAAGTTTTTGGAAGCTACGAATCAAACTAAAAGATCGCTCAGTCGGTGAAAATGTTATTAGTGTACTTCGTCTTTGAGGAAGATTTTTTCGCTTAAACAAGTCAAGATTGGCACAGATTAATGCCCATAAAAATCGCTAAATTTTTAAGAGGTTTCTAGAATAATATTTTGAGGTTTTGGAAGTTAAACCCGCAAGAAAACTTGTAGATGTTCAGTTGTCAAAGTGTCGGCACGCGATAAGTTCCCGCCAAAGAGTAATCAGCCAATCAGCTTCGCGATGTACACGGACGGACGTATCATGATAAGCTAAATTACGAGAAAATAAGGTCGCGGAAGTTTAATATATATATTGAATTTTTTTTTTTTTTTTTTGATACTGGTCGGCAATGTTTGGGAACATATTGAATTAATTCCCACCATAACTATGCCGTAACTGCGTGGTGTCGTTTTCGCAGTCATACTGCGGAATCTACTGTACACGTTTGTATCACGAGGATAGTTTGCAAGAAGAGGTTTAAACTGTTTGAGAACTACTTAGGAATTTTGATTCAATGGTACATTCGAATGACCTTTGCTGACGTATAACATCAGGGTAGCATACACGTTCTATTTTGTCAGTGTTCTATATCGTAAATTTAATTTGGTTATGTTATGTCTTCTATTTGAGCCTAGTAGCTAAAGCTAAATGCGAAAATATGGAAAAAGCACGACTTTTATACCGCGAGAAATGAGTATTCCACCATCCGTTGTGAGAACATTCTGCAATGGACTTTTCGTTACCACTGCATCCCACGTTGTTGTCTCTCCTTCAATGTTATACATTTTTTTGTACTAAGGGACTTGTCAGAAATTAGCAGGGGGAGGGAGGTGGAGATTTTAAATTGAGTGATGAAAATGATGTGACCCTCCCTAACGATGGGAATGAAATTCCCTGACCCTCCCCTGGGATTTGACCTAAACTAGCAAAATATTCTCTTTTTTGCTGCCCATTTTTTCATGACCCTCCCTTTTCACAGGCTCAAACAGTTACGATCCTCCTCCATTTTCCACTCCTCTCTCTCCCCCTGCTAATTTCTGACAAGTCCCTAAAACTAAAAAATTCATAGAAAAGCGAACATATCGAAAAAAGCAAGCTCTTTATACGTGCAATAAGACCGTACATTCCACCATCCGTTGTGAGGGCATTCAGCAATCGACTTTTCTTTACCACTGCATCTCACATAGTCCATGAGCAATTTTGTTGTTGTCTGTCCTTCAATGCGTATAATTTGATTTTCAGCTGCTTCTGCTTCAACCAAGCATCCGACAGATTAATTACGTGAGCATCGTTTATATCCAAGGTCCCATATATACATAGCGATAGTGACCTGGGAAGCAATCTGTCGATTACACAGATTGCTCCCCAGGTCCCTTGGTACTGGATTTCCACTTGACCAACATGGCTTACATTAGTTCCCACCAGACGAACTTTAATCGCCTTTTCCGCTGAAAATCAAACATTGAAGAAGTTTCTTAGTTATGTTCTTGGAAAATATCGTCGGCGTACTGACTGTTACTTTAGTTTTAGTTGTTGTTTTGTTGTTGTTATTGTTAATTGTTTGTATATTTTGTTTGATTTTTGATTTTTAAACTAATATCAGATTGTCTTCTGTTTTGTTTTATATTGTCTTGATCATGGTCCCAATTCAAAAAGATGCTATTCCTGTTTTAATATATGAGTTTTACCTGCTGTCAGAGTTTTTTCCACCTGAAATGTAGACAGAAGAGCAAATAGAGTTTTCCACTTAATTACCAACATGGCTTACATTATTTCCCACAAAACGAACGTCGATTGTTTTTTCTTCCGAAAACAAACGTCGGATAATAAAAAATGTTTTTATCTTATGTTGTTTGAAAATTATTCTTCCATCCTAACACGGACAATTATTTGTTCTTATTTTCACATTGGTTCGGTTTTCTTTGTTCTTCACAGTTGAATATATGGCATAACTCCTGCTAGAACAAAGAGCTAGCGCTAATTTCAATGCAAGGCGGAATATGCCATATATTGGGGGGAAGGGGGGGGCGAGTTGACCGTACCGACAGGCTTGCTAAGATGCGATGACAACACAAAAAGTGAGACTAAACGAATTAGTACTGGTGGAGGAGCTGTAGATTTAACCAATTTAAACGTAGTTATGTAATGATGGATATGCCAATTTCATACCTGGATTAAACAAATACTAATAAAATTACATTAGTATGGAAATAGTTTCTCCATTTAAAAATTTTCTTTTAAAACCTTGAACGCATGGTTGGTTTGGGTGTGTTCAAATTCTGTGAAAACTACAGTAAAACCAGATCATTTCTTACCTTTATGTACCTGACAAACTGCACCAACAAGCTCTTTATACGAGCAATAAGACGCTACCTTCCACCATCCATTGTGAAGACACTTTACAATCGACTTTTCGTTACCATCGCATCCCACATTATTTACGGCTACTTTGTAAGAAAACCAAACATTCGACAGATCATGTGAGCATCACAGACTGCTCCCCAGATCCCTTTGTACTGGATTTCCATTTGATTTCCAACATGGCTTACAGTTCCCACCAGACGAACTTTAATCACTTTTTCCTCTAAAAAGCAAAGATTGCCGGACAATAAAATAGCTTTTATTTATTTTATGTTAATTAATTCTCTCTAAATACCTGTCGATCTAAATATGGTCCCCTGTTGGTTTTTACCTATAGCTAATTACACAAACATTGACCCTTTGAAAACATAGAAGCTGAGATCGAAATGAACGATGGATAATCTGTTGATTAGATGATGTAAAAGAAACGCGTTTACGTTGACGTTTCAAACAGTGACTGAATCAAATTTAACACTGATTATGTGGTGAATTCATAGATATAATATATGAAAATCCATATATTACTAGTGTATCCAGGAGCTCTTTCGGTCTCAGCTTCTAGGTTCGATGATTTTGAAAGGGTCAAAGTTTGTGCAAATAGCTATATCTGCTATATACACGACCATCGTATCAGTGGAGTTACATCGCCGTAGGCCAACATTTTTGTAACAGAACCTAGTTTCCTTGCTGTAGAACAATAATATGATAAGGTGATCTCATTTATCCCGTGAAGGAAGAACTAATAGCTATTTTGTAAGTCAAATACAGGGCAAAACATAATTATTTGACTCGACAGTTGTACATTATTACTTAATTTGTTTCACAAATTAAGTCACTCTATAGCTATGCTGCTTAATCCGGACCAAGAGAGTTTAAATATATCAACTGCTTTTGAAATACGATACTTCATAATCAAAGCACAAGAGTTTATAGGCCAATAAATGGGTAAAAAGGACCACTTCCTTTGACTTTAGCTGCCCCAGCTGACAATGCCTTAAGGCAGTTCAATGTGCGACATTCTTTTTAACAAGCGGTATAGATGCTTTTTGTCGTGGTTATATAGTTCTTATCGTCATGCAATATATTTATACTTGCACCCACCAAAGCCTGCACTGGATTTCCACTTATATTAGTTTCAAACAGACAAATCGCAAAAATGAACACGGTGACCCCCATTTTTTATTTGATTTTTGGACTTAGAAAAGCTTAGTTAATATCTGTACGAAATTTAATTAAAATTAAAATCTATGTTAGGTTTTATTTCTATGGAATTACCTTAATAAAGAAGAGCTAGTTAACAATTAACCACTCATTCTGATGATGACCACCAGGACGACGAAAACGTTTAAACCTTTTATAAAAACTCTTAGCCTTTTATTTGCAAATATCAATTTTCAGCGTATTATGTCACAAAACGATATTTGTTTAATGTTTTTTAATTCTTACCTTTATCTACCTGACAAACCACACCAGCAAGGTATTTATAAGAGCACCAAGACGGTACATTCCACCATCCGTTGTGAGGACACTCTGCAATCTTTACAATTGCATCTCACTTCATTCATGAGAATCTTTGTTGTTGTCTCTCCTTCGATGTACTGAATGAAATTTTCAGCTGCTTTGTAACCGAGCATTCGACAGATCACGTGAGCATCGTTTATATCCCAACCACCCTCACAAACTGCTCCCCAGGTCCCTTGGTACTGAATTTCCACTTTACCAACATGCTTTACATTAGTTCCCACAAGACGAACTTTAATCGCTTTTTCCGCTGAAAATCAAACATTGAAGAAGTTTCTTAGTTTATATTTTGTTGTTTTAAAATTTCGTACTGTCCGTTACTGTAGTTTCTAGTTTTGTTTTTGTATTGTTGTTGTTTGTTTTCGTTTTGCTTTGTTTTTACTCGGGCTACCTGTGGTAGCGCGAATTTAGGTCTGCCTTTTTTATCAGCTATCTATCTACGTCGAGAATCTGCAAATTACCCAGAATCCTATGGTTGCCGCTGTCATGAAAACGAGGCTGCGCACGAGGTCAGTATAATTCTGCAAGACTCGTCGCACTCCATCTTTGAAAAGGAAAAATGTGGACTTTGGTTTTGTTCGGTTTTCTGCTTTGAATGTTCACATCACTTACAAATGCACATGCCGTTCGCGGTTGACCTACACTAAAACACATTAGTGAGCACATTTTGGCCAGGTCGTTCCGCAAACTCAAAGAGAACTCATTGAATTAAGCTAACTATGAAACCAGAAACTACTGCAAACTGTGAACTATCTTTGAAAGACAATCAAATAGATACGAATACTACTAACTCTTATATTGCCAGCTACTGTTGTCGTTGGAATTCAAAACCAGATGCATGTGAAGAAACGAATTTAGTACAGCGAAGAGACAGTTGCCATTTTGGATGCTTCGACTCAAACTGTGCAAGATATTAGCCAAATAAAGGACAGTTCAAGGTTTTTGCATTGCTTCTATTAGTATTTATTTATTTATTTATTTATTTATTTATTTATTTATTTATTTATTTATTTATTTATTTATTATTTAGTATATTTTGCAAATGATAATTGTTTACTGTCGGTGTTTTTATTTGCTTCATCCGATCTGTCATTCTATGCCTCATCAGAAGAATTGAAGTGATCGTCGAGAATAACAAATGTGATAAATGTAATAATTCTTTACCGACAGTTATCAGTTAGGTTTAATTATTATCAGCCATTCTTGACATACCAAAGTTTACAAAGATATGCTGCTTACTGCAGTTTATCCCATGTGTATAAGAATCTCGATCAATCACTGAAGACCAGTCACTGTAAGTTTGCCTTAGTAGAGATATAGAGAAAAATCCTAGGCCTTCAACAGTAATTTATTCCAACAAAACAGTATGTGCTCCATATTCACAAGGTGACATTGCATTATTCAGGTCAAATGCTATCCGTCAATGTGTAGCCATGTCACTCTGTGCATTAATGTAGGGGTGGCGAAAGGTAAAATCCGAGACTCGATCGCCGAGACGCCAAGACCCCTGTTTGAAAATCCGAGACCGAGACTAACGCTTTTCGAAAATCCGAGACCGAGACCGAGTGCTGAGAAAATCGAGTCCGATCCTAGAAATACTGAAGCATCCGAATCTGAAAAGCATTATTAAGGTGGCCCGTACCTATTGATTTGTTTGTTGGGCATGAATTTCAATCGCGTCTTTTTACATCAAAACCTTGTCCGATTTCTGAGAAATTTGCAGCCATTTGTCTACAAGCCTTGAAATTTGTACTAGTAATTATTTTTCTGCGAATTAGATCCAGTAATCGAGATATCAGACGATTTTTAAAAATGGCTTTTTGAGAAAAATTGGTCATAAATCCAAAATTCCAAGGTGAATTTTTTTCCTATTTCGTCAATCAAGAATAAAGGCATAGAGGACTACATACAACATGTATCGTGCCAATTAGTGCCTTAGAAGTTACGATACAAAATTTGTGCTGCCTGTTACGACGCAAAATTATGTAGTCAAAACTACCGCCAAAATCTCAACAAAATTTCAAAAACAGCGAGAACTATATCTGCTGTAAGAAAGACAAATACCTATTGTAACTTGTGAACAAAATATGGAGAGATGAGAAGCTAAACGCCAATGTTATCCTCAAGCAAACTTGGGGAGTAATTTTTGTGACCACGAGGTAAGCGTTGCGACTGAATTTGTATTACTTCGACTTCTACAAATTCTGTCGAATTGTTTTGTGAAATTTTCTTGGTATAGGATAGAACAAGATGCATATGTTAACATACCGGTTGCCAAGTGTCGTTGTGTTTGCTGCACTAGGTATAATTCAGTAAGCTTCAAAAGTAAGCAACTTCATCGAGTCGACGTTTGAGCTGCCAAGGTAAAGCCCTCAAGGTTTGTTAATTTATTCAAAACAACACCTTACTATCTGTTGCAAAATTCCGCACGGGGTCCAGACATTTGGGAATAAAGACAGTAGTCTGAATACAATTGATTCTGAGTCTAAATCCCGTGTGGAATGCATGTTGCAACAGATAGTAAGTTGTTGTTTTGAATAAATTAACAAACCTTGAGGGCTTTACCTTGGCAGCTCAAACGTCGACTCGATGAAGTTGCTTACTTTTGAAGCTTATTGAATTATACCTAGTGCAGCAAACACAACGACACTTGGCAACCGGTATGTTAGCATATGCATCTTGTTCTATCCTATACCAAGAAAATTTCACAAAACAATTCGACAGAATTTGTAGAAGTCGAAGTAATACAAATTCGCAACGCTCACCTCGTGGTCACAAAAATTACTCCCCAAGTTTGCTTGAGGATAACATTGGCGTTTAGCTTCTCATCTCTCCATATTTTGTTCACAAGTTACAATAGGTATTTGTCTTTCTTACAGCAGATATAGTTCTCGCTGTTTTTGAAATTTTGTTGAGATTTTGGCGGTAGTTTTGACTACATAATTTTGCGTCGTATCAGGCAGCACAAATTTTGTATCGTAACTTCTAAGGCACTAATTGGCACGATACATGTTGTATGTAGTCCTCTATGCCTTTATTCTTGATTGACGAAATAGGAAAAAAATTCACCTTGGAATTTTGGATTTATGACCAATTTTTCTCAAAAAGCCATTTTTAAAAATCGTCTGATATCTCGATTACTGGATCTAATTCGCAGAAAAATAATTACTAGTACAAATTTCAAGGCTTGTAGACAAATGGCTGCAAATTTCTCAGAAATCGGACAAGGTTTTGATGTAAAAACGGACGCGATTGAAATTCATGCCCAACAAGCAAATCAATAGGTACGGGCCACCTTAACTAGAAATTCAGTCCTCAAATCACACGGAAAGCAGTCATTGTGAACTACTTTACTGCAATATTTTTGCTGAGCGTCTCTCGTTTCGCGCTCGTATAGGTAGAAGGAAATAGAATACTTTAAGGTAGCTCGGTCTAGTTTTTTTCACGGTCAACTAGCGACGTTTAAACAGCCATAGCTCCCGCTCCAGTGTGTCTTTTGCCAAGATCTGTTCACACTTGTCTAGATATAGAATGAAGTTTTAAAAAACGTATATTTTATTGAAATCCGAACGCTCCTACAAATTCAAAGAATGCAACTTTTACGCCAAGCAAAATTAATACATTTTTTTCGTGATTCTGTGCATTCGATCGAGTTTGCTATATCAAGTCTTAACGTAATTTAATTGTGAGCCTGTCGTCGAATTTCCGCACGGTCGATCAGCACGTGCGTAATGTGACAACAGAAAAAGCATGCAAATATGTGTGACTCAAACTACACGGCGAAATCAACATTGCTTTAGCAAAACAACCGCGGCAGAAGCAAATGCAAATATACCTAAGTTTGAAATTTTATTTGAGCACCTTAGAGGTATTCTTTCGTTTACCAACTTGGAACCATAATTGGACATATTCTGAATAATTAATAGCGGAAATTAAAAGAAAATTCATCGACGATTTTTTAATTAGCGCGTTCAGACGTTTTGCGAGAAAATGAACAAAAATATTACATGACTTGTACCATTCTTAAAAATCATTGCCTTGGCCGAATCTATTGAAAATCTCATAAAGTGTAGAACTAAGTCTTGGCAATAACTGGGAGCAAGGATTTTGTTGTATCTTGACAGAGTGGGTTGTTATTATAAGTAATACCATGACCCTGAGGGATATTAGAAACCTCCCGAGGCTGAGGGGACATTTAATCACTAATATCCCGAAGAAGTCATGGTATTACTTTGTAATACCATGATCACCGAGGAAATAAACGAAATATACTTCGCTGTTTGTTCATCCAAAACTTGAAAATATTATACAATTCTTTTACCAATTGTGCGTAATCCTGTTCTCTGGGGACTTTCGAAAATAGATTTCTTTGTTATATACTTACAATGAACAAGTATTTATAGGTTGTTAATCAATTCAAAAGCTAAATGCTTTCTTTGTGTCGTTATGCTCATGCGCAAAATAGAATGCATAGATCCCACACGCGTAAGAGTGTGCAGTGGTAAGAGGTATCGGTGCGTTAGAGAGTTTTAGAGTTTCGGGACAGCGTGCAAAGTTGTCCCGATCGTCCCGATGATTGCGTTAAATGAGGGACAACCACTCATGAATAACATGAGGGACGATTAGTTCTAATCGTCCCTCATTAATTATGGATGAGGGACAATTAGTTCTAATCATCCCTCATTCATAATTAATGAGGGAAGATTAGAACTAATTTTCCCTCTTTCTATTCATGAGGGAGGGATGTTAGCGATTAAACGTCCCTCCAAAAACAATAGATCCCGAGGTGATCATGGTATTATCGTAAATAGTACAAAACATATGAATTTTTGTATACAACAAAATAAAACTGTTTTTATTCAAAAACTATGAGTACGATTTTTTTGACACTTCCTCAGAATGTAGACCTAACTAACAGCTTTACCGTAGGATATGTGGCTCTAAAAGTTTAGACCGATTTTTCTCGAAAATGAGCTTTAAGTAAAAAAGACGACATAATGATTTCTTCACTAAAATAAAACAGATTTCAATAAAATATACTTTTTTTAAAACTTCATTCTATATCTAGACAAGTGTGAAAAGATCTTGGCAAAAGACGCACTGGAGCGGGAGCTATGGCTGTTTAAACGTCGCTAGTTGACCGTGAAAAAAACTAGACCGAGCTATCTTAAAGTCATCCAGGCAGTCCTGAAGAAATATTTGAAACAGAAAAACAAATTACCATCGCAAAGGATCTAGAGTTTCACGACTCGAGGAAATTCCTAGAAGGGAAAGCTAAAAAAGCTCATGCACAGAAAGTGGCAGAGGGAAACGTTAAAATAAATTAAAGTCCAAAAAAGTCTTACCAAACAAAACAAAACAAAACAAAACAAAGGAAACAACAACAAACAAACAAACAAACAAACAAACAAACAAAAAAACAAAAAACAAAAAAGAATCTCGAAGAAATTCTTGGCAAAGTAGTCAAAACTTTAATGAACTTTTAATGAAATTTAGTTAACTTATTTGCGATTGTGTTTTTGCTTAAAATCATTTTGTATTTTTTTTTCAAAACCATGCAGATAAACTATTCATTTGAGTTAAAGTGAGTCAAATTTTGATTACCAAATACCATTTCTGGAGTTGCAGAAGAAATAAAAATGTACATATATATAAGAGAACAGTAGCTACATTTGATAAAAATTGTACTTCTAGACGTTTTGAAAAAGTACGTTTGCTTACATTTGTTTGTTTTAAGAATCCATTATTAACAAAATGATATTATTTTGTTAAATGTTGTTAATTCTTACCTTTATCTACCTAACAAATCACACCAGCAAGATGTTTATACGTGCAACTAGAGTGTACACTCCACCATCCATTGTGAGAACACTCTGCAATCGACTTTTCGTTACCAC
Organism: Telmatactis stephensoni; assembly: GCA_029948255.1. Classification (NCBI taxonomy): domain Eukaryota; kingdom Metazoa; phylum Cnidaria; class Anthozoa; order Actiniaria; family Isophelliidae; genus Telmatactis; species Telmatactis stephensoni. The sequence continues at coordinate 805,558 of JALIZF010001825.1, read as the reverse complement.
TACACCGCACATTCCACATGAGCATTTTTGTTGTTGTCTGCCCTTCAATGTGGTCAATTCGATTTACAGCTGCTTTGTAACCAAGCATTCGGCCACTCTGATTCGGTAGATTACGTGAGCCTCGTTCATACCCCAGTTACCAGTACAGACTGCTCCCCAGCTCCCTTGGTAATGAATTTCCACTTGACCGACATGACTTACTTTAGTTCCCACCAGACGAACTTTAATCGTTTTTTTTTTCTCTCTCTGAAAACTAACGTTGTCAGATAATTATCAACAGCTTTTATTCCTGAACCCCGGGACCAGCATCAGAAAAATCTGCCCAGCGTGGCTTTACAGGCGGCTGTTTTAGATTGCCAATCAAGTTTATGAAGGCGTTGCATGATTTTATGAGAGCATAAAGCAAAATGGACGCTGTAGAAAAAATGATCGTTCATTTCTTATGTCGAATCAACTACACTAGTGATTAAAGGTGAAAAATTCGCAAGGATTCAACCTTGATTCTTTTCCTCCCATTATATTGGAAAAAATGCTAGTGTATCCTCCAGTGGAGCCAGCAGAGGGAGAGCCATTCCCTGTCATATTGACGATGTGGCATGGGTTGTCCTCATTACCTTTAAAGGCTCTAACTAGGTGATAATCAGAGCTCCGAAAAACTTCATCCCCCCAATATCTTCATCCCCCCTCGCCATAATTTAACTTTCACTAACAAGTCTGCTTTGAATACATTATGCTGTTAATTCTTACCTTTCATTTATCTACCTGACAAACCACACCAGCAAGAGATTTATACGAGCAAGAAGCTTTCCACCATCCGTCGTGAGAACATTCTGCAATCGACTTTTCGTTACCGTTGCATTCCACCCAATTCAGGAGCTTTTTTGTTGTCGTCTCCCCTTCAATGGAGTCAATGTAATTTACAGCTGCTTTGTAACCAAGCATTCGACAGATCACATGGGCATCCTTTATATCCCAGTTACTATGACAGACTGCTCCCCAGGTCCCTTGGTACTGGATTTCCACTTGACCAACATGGTTTACATTAGTTCCAACCAGACGAACTTTAATCGCTTTTTCCGCTGAAAACAAACATTAAAGAAGTTTCTTAGTTCAAGTTGTTTCAAATTTCATACTGACTGTTACTGTAGTTTTATGTTGTTGTTTTTTGTATTTTTGTTGTGGTTGTTGTTCTTAATTATTGTTGTTGTTGTTGTTGTTGTTTCTGTTACTATTTATAAAAAAATTTGGATAGTACGCTCACTCTGATTGGCCCAGAAGCGTTCTAGATGAGGCTATCTAAACACGCTACGCCATCAATCAGTCAAATACGCCAAACAAGGCTCATTCTCTTTGGTCTCTTTGAACATCACGGAACATCACACTTTTATTTCAACTAAAGCATTCTAGTTTCAAAATATAAAAAAAAACTTTCTGCAAGGAAATAAAAAAACCCTTATAAATTAAAATATTGGTTATAGCAAAAATCAAGGTAAACATATTAGAATCCAGACGGAAACTTTTGAAAAGTGTGAGCAGTCAAAAATTTCCCGTCGCGAATCATCCCTAGCAAACTGAAATCTAGCACACCAAAATATGCTTGACATGACCCAAATACGTTTTTACAATACACACAAATAGAAAAACAAACAAACAAGGAAGCAAAAGCTCGTTGATAGAGGAAAAGCTAGGAATTATCCGTAAATTTCTAACAAAAAATTCAATAAACTCTGCATGCAAAACAGTGGAGCAAAGCAGCAAAAGACCAGATAAAACATTTTCAAACTCAAATTACTTTATTTTTTACTAATCGTATTTACATAAATACAACTGAGATAATGAAGTAAACAAGGAAAAATACATTTGTATGAGTTAATCATTTTCTTTCGGTTTCAAGCTCTTTCGTTCGTCGCAAAAGTTGTTTTTCGTTGACGAAGGGTTTTAATACATCAACCTCAAGCTCGACAAAAAAGTTTATTAAAACACTTGTAAACAACAAAAATTGAACACTAACCATCTTATTTCAGGAAATCAGTCTTATTTAGCCAACCAGGTGTGTTAAGGCTTCGAAAACAGCAATTTTTCTGCACAAGAAATGACTTTTCGCCAGCTTGCTCCACCTCGGCAATGATAGTTGCTCTCTGAGTGCTTTTCTTCTTCAAAAAGAGTAAACAATTTGATAGTTTTCAACCACTCTCATGACTTTTCAATAAAAGAACATTCTTTTCCTTGAGTGAATGAGATACATGTCTCGGTTTTCTTGCATTTTAGCGAAAGTTTTCACTTGAATCATCTTCGCCTCTTGATCTTTTCGGTTTGCTCGTAAATTTCATTCAGCCGCTCTCATCTAAACTCGAATTTCATTGGTCGGTGATGATTGTATCGAGAGTCGCTATTTTGATCAGCAAGTAAAGAGCCGCTTTTCATCAAAATGTTGCCTTGATTAATGCTTAATTAACGCCTACGGCTCGTGCTTTCCCTACGCTCTCTCGTGTTCTCCCAACATCACGCAGTCGCTGCTCGTCTGCATTGGCTTCGTCATAGTCGTCGAGCGACTGGATGTTTTTATGGCCAGTAACTTTGGCAATAGCTGAACTTTCGACCATGGCTTTCTTCATCTTCCCAACCAGAGTTTTCCTAGCGCTGTGATTTGTGAATTTTTTGGAACTTTCTTCAAGAGCTGTCTCTGCAATTATATCCTTCATCATTGAATTGATCTTGTTCACTCCCATTGGCTGTACTTTGTACCATGTCTCGTCGTTCGCGTTGTGTTTTACGGATAGGTAAAACGGCCCAGTTTTCTGCAAATGCTTGGGTCTGTGGCGGATATACTCTTTAAAAAAAGCCACTGGACATCTTGGACCACCGGTCGCGAACATTCTTGGTTGGAAATCTCTACTTTTGCTGTGAAGACCGCTCTGCCGTGTTTTAGTTGGTCCCTCCGTGTACTGGACGAACTCAATGCCGTGGTCGTCTTTATCGAGAAGAAAATCCTCCATTTTCATGTCATGGTGCTCCTGTCTACCACGTAACCCAAAGTACTGTGTGAGAAGCCACCAAATGGTATGTATAAGAGATTGTGGTGTTTTAGAGCCAAGTTTTCCTTGTTCCCACAACATTTCTTCCTCTTCTTTTGACAGCTGCCGTGCTTTGTTTGGCCTTTTGCCTTTTCCATTTTGACGCAATTTCCTCGCTTTTCCCTCAAGAACTTGCTTGGAAGAACTGAATTCCCTGTCTTTAATGATTGAATATTTGTATCCTTTTTCACGCAGGTATCTGTCGACTGCCGCTAACATGACTTTCAAGCTCTCTGGCTCGTAATCTTCACCTTTTTGGTTTTTTACTTCCGCATAAAATTTTTCGAGCACTTTGTTTAACTCGCCCGGCTCCAATCTCTCTATATTAGTGCTGACTTGTCTCTCCTCTGCCCATTTGAAGAAAACTGAAAGCCAAAACATGGTGCTTTTGCTTGTGTTAACATTTTTGGCGTTGTCTTTTAGCTCTTCAATAGTATTTTCTGTTGCTTCTGCAAATCTGTCGGCCATTTTGTCTCACAAAAATTGTGACAGTCTCTTGAACCCAAATGTTTTCGTAAATCCCGCTTAACGGGTTGTCATGGCAGCAAAGAAAAAATATTTTGATTTTTAATTTTTACGGCAGTGCAATTACTTTTTTAATTTGCACTGTAGTGCAATTACTTTTTCCTGCCGTGTTAGCGATTAACATCGCTGCTCTCAACCAATCAGAATCGAGTAAATTTTTCATGTATATTATTAATAAAGGAAATAATCGAATTTTGGACAGAAGTCCATTATGACAGCTCTATAACATCAAATAAACACCTCTTATCGTCATATCTCTGGAACACCTCCCTAATAAGAGTTGGAAATAGGTCAATTCATTACAAAAATTGGTCCTCGAAGGGAATAAACAACATTTGAACATTTAATGAAAGATATGAATAAATTTCTATCCTTTCCAGAGTTTCAAGAATCTTATAATATAAAAACGAGCTTCTTAACTTTCTGCGGATTGATATCATCCATAAATTCTCTGAAAAACAAAAGTCAATTCGCCGAAGTTCAGGATGAAAAACCCGAAATGTTTTTGGATAATTTTCTTAAATCTAAAAAACCCAATAGAATAATCTATCAAAAATTAATTACTTCAAAACAGATATGCCCAGAGAAAAGTCAGAAATAATGGTGCCGAGACTGCGGTGTTTCAAATGATATCCTGAACTGGAATAAAATCTACAAATCACCTTTTAATTGCACGAAAGTGACTCAACTTAGAATTTTTCAACTCAAATTATTGCATAGAATATTGGCTACAAATGACTTTTTAAATAAAATCGGTCTTTCTCCAAAAGATTCCTGTACTTTTTGTAACACGGAAAAAGAAACCTTGATACACCGTTTATACAACTGTCCTGAAACAAAAGCCTTTTGGACGGATTTCAATAAATGGATACAACTGAAACCAAATAAAACAAACAATTATACTATCTCCTGATGTAACTCTTGGTCTGAGACCAGAAATTTTTGAAAATACACAACAATATTTTGTTTTTCTGATAGCAAGGCTCTTTACATGGAAGTGTAAAACAAAAGAAACCCTCCCAAAAATAGAGGGTTTTGGACCCTTCTTAACAAAGCACATAGAATTCTCGAAATCAAAATAAATTTTTAGAAAACCATTGAAATCAGGATCCTATACCACATGCATTTTCTGATTTGATTTATACAAAAACAAATTGAATATATGACTATTAACAATCTCAGATGGGAACTTGAAACGTAAACTTGAATATACGATTATAAATAATAATTTTCTATGTACAAATTTAAAGCGTGAAGTTTAGTGTTGTGTAAGTGTGTGTTTGAGTATGTATTGTAAAAAAAACCTTGAAAAAATCTAGTCGTGTAAAAAAATTCTATATTATTGTAAAAATATTATTCAATTTAATAAATTAATAAATTCAAAAAAAAAAAGAAAAAAAAAGAAAAAAAAAGATAGTTATCAATATATTTTATAATTAGTATACACTTATTTAAAAAAAAACGTTGCGCAGTTCAAAGCAACAACCGCAAGCCAAGACCGAAATGGATGTTGGTTTTCTTTGTAATGTATTCAAATCAGACGCGTTTCTATTGAACTACAAAATGTGAGCATTTTCAAATCCTTGTTACAATACCGCACTCAATTCTTTTGATAACAAGTCTGATTAGAATACATTATGCTGTTAATTCTTACCTTTATGTACCTGACAAACCACACCTGCAAGAGATTTATACGAGCATTAAGCTTTCCACCATCCGTTGTGAGAACATTCTGCAATCAACTTTTCGTTACCATTGCAGGCCACCCAGTCCAGGAGCTTTTTTGTTGTTGTTTCTCCTTCAATGGGCCGAATTCGATTTTTAGCTGCCTTGTAACCAAGCATTCGACAGATTACATGAGCATCGTTTATATCCCACCAATTATAACAGATTGCTCCCCAGGTCCCTTTGTACTGGATTTCCACTTGACCAACATGGCTTACATTAGTTTCCACAAGACGAATTTTAATCGCTTTTTGTCGGATAATTAAATAGCTTTTATCACATATTCGAATCAAAGTGGACTTTGGAATAATATTAATAGTAAGTTGAAGATATGAAGGTTAGAGTAAAAATGTCAGTGACATTTAATCCCGGTAATTTTGGGGTCGTTTATGCCCAGCGTGATCGCGAACGTTTTTCATATTAAACATAACACATAGGTGTTTTTTTGGCAAAATGAACAAAGAGAATAGCTAGGGAGTTGACTTGTTAAGATGCAATGAAAACACAAAAAATGAAACTTTCAAAAGATTATCTAGTTTCAAAATTTGTGTTATATTACGTTTTCACCTGTGAAAGAAATCAAAGCAGTCAAAACTTATGTTACCTTAGAACATATATTTCTTGCACGTGACACCAATGTCACTGGTATGGACACAGTAAGCACTTCCCCATCCATTATGACTACAGTTAGCAATGGACATTTCTGTACCAGTACAAGCAAGGTATCTAAGCCATACTATGCCTTTCACAGGACTAAAGTTTGTGTGTTTGGCAACTTGTACTCCAGGATACCCAAGCATACGACAAACCACCTCAGTGTCGTTCTTGTCCCATCCATTATTACATACAGTACCCCACGCACCATGGTACCTGACTTCAAGTAGACCAGAATTGGGTGACGTTACTCCAGCTAAACGAAATTGAACTGTATTTCATATAAGCTAAAGCAATAAAAAGCGACCGCTTATGTCTCTGTGATGTAACATAAAAACTCTCAAAGAATGTCGACTTCGAAGAGCGCAACACTAGACAGCGTCTCGTACGATCGTGTTGTTTAAGCTTGCTTTTCTTGTGTTCTACATGTATTTCCCATTGTGTTTATATCACAGTACAGAATCATGCACGTGCTTTATATATGCTTAACTTAATGGTTTCGTAAAGCCCAAAAGCTGTAATGCTAAAATGGCTATTCTTGCTTGGTTATATTCTTTTTAACAAGCGGTATAGTTGCTTGTTGTCGTTATATAGTTATTATCTTCATGCAATGCATTTATACATGCACCCACAATAGCCTGCATTTCCCCATCCGTTACGACTACAGTTCACAACGGACATTTCTGTACCTGTACTAATTGGTTGTGACAACCAAGGTTACCTAGTAAGCCATACTACGCCTTTGACATGACTAAAGTTTGTGTTACGTATGGTTTCTTGCTGACATTAGTTCCTACCGCAGAAGAACTCCAAAGACATTTATTTCTTTTGAAAACAACTATTGTTGTAGAATTAAACAGCCTCTGCCAAACAGATATTAGCTTGTAATCATTTCTTATCGATTTCAATGTGAATGAAAAACTAACAGGTCTGTTACATTTTCACTTTTCAGTTGCTTAAATTAGGCTAGAATTAGTTTTCTTTTAGAAACTAGTTTTTTTTAACTTAAGCAAGATCTATACAAACCACTGTGTCATGTCTACAGCTATCTCTGCCCTTGACGAAGCCGGAATACCTATTCACAGAATAATGTAGACCTCGGGCCACAGAAGTGAGAGTAGTGTCAAGTCGTATTGCGACAGACAAAGTTTAGAAAAAGAGTCCTCCAACATTCTTGCTAGGATTGGCGAAGGTCCCGCGCAGAATAAGTGTACGGCCAGTACTGCAATCGCCGTCAACAACCCTGAAATAACACAGAATCAAAGCAACAGTATGCAAAATGTTGTGGCTACTTTGCAGACCTTAAACCATTCCCCGAAACTGAATTTTCTTACTGGAGCTGAGTTTAATAACTGTCAGATATATTCTAACGTTGAAAAAAAGTAAGCTTAAGTTCACTTTTTTTTTTTTTACAAATATTTGCGAACAAAAAATTGTCATTTTTAGTGACACAATAATTTTGAGAAACTTTAAAATATTTATCTATTCTCATATTATATAGGTTTTATTTAAAAGAACTTATGTGTTGTATTGATTAAAGCTAAAATTAAAGTACTATTTTGAATGACTTCTCAAATAAAATTTCTCGTTCATTGTTAGCAAACTCGTGAAGATAAATCCCGATAATTCACTCGGTGCATGCGTTAACCTCAAAATATATAACGCATCTCTGTATATAGTTACATACACACACGTAGCCTTCTCCATCCGGCCCATGTCAGGTGACAGAGCACAGCTCGGATCGAAATCAGTTCGTTTTTACTTAGGGAGTTAAAACCGAAATACCCGGAGAGAGAGAGAAAAAAAAAAAAAAAAAAAAAAAAGAAAAAACAAACACCCTCAAAGCAAGGGAGAGAACGAACAACAAACTATGCCATTTTCATACCTGGACTAAACAAATACTAACAAGTCTTGACGCAGGAAAATAGCGTCAAGTATAATGGCAAATTGTGTGTAATTCGAATTGATTGTACCAAATATTTTTGTTATCTAAAAAATGAAAAAAGAATTCCAAGTGAAAGTTTTCGATCTCGCGAAGAGTCAGCAACTTTGCCATTAATGTAGCGGGATATCTGCAATGCCAGGACGGGATTTAGCTATACCAGTCGTACTACCGGGATGTCCGTAATAGCGGGGTACGTGTCCGCAAGAGTTCATCAGTTTATCAGGAAATATTGGGTAGACATCTATTTTCAAAGTATTTGAATATCACTCCAAAACGACAAAACAGTGATTATCAGGGTTTTTTTTTCTAGCCATAAAGAATATACAATTTCATTCCGACACAAGATTACGGCATATATAGTTGCTCACCGACTTCAAAACGGTGACCGACAGTGAGGGAAAGTATAGTATGACGATATTGGCGACAAAGAACTGAGATCGATATCAGTCTTGAAATTAAATAATCAACGTGCTCATACCAATTTGAATTTAGAGACCGTCACGTCTAAAATGTTCTAAAATGCAATTCAAATCTTTTCATATCAATCACTTACATTTCCTCCAGTCAAATTTCCCATGAAATGGCATGCAATCACCTTACTTCTCGTATCCAAAGCCAATTCCTTTGAATTCTAAGCATGTTTACGCCTAAAGGGGTACTCAATCTAATTGCAATTTAGCAATTCACCCTATCCCAAAAAATTCCGATCATGCCTAAGTCCCTCAAAACAGGTATAATGGGCCCTTAGACCCAATATAAAAAATAACATTTATGGAAACAGTTCCTCCATTTGAATTTTTTCTTTTAAAACCTTGAATGCATGGTTGGTTGGGTTTGTTCAAATTCTGTGAAATGAAAAACTATAGTAAACCAGAAAATTTCTTATCTTTATCTACCTGACAAACCACACCAGCAAGCTCTTTATACGAGCAAGAATACCAAGACGGTGCCTTCCACCATCCGTTGTGAGAACATTCTGCAATGGACTTTTCGTTACCACTGCATCCCACGTCGTACATGAGTATTTTTGTTGTTGTCTCTCCTTCAATGTACATAATTCGGTTTACAGCTGCTTTGTAAGCAAGCATTCGACAGATCACTTGGCATACACATCAAAGTGATTATTATAATCACAGACTGCTCCCCGGGTCCCTTTTATACTCGGATTTCCACTTGACAAACTTGAATTAAATAATTAAGTTCCCGCCAGACGAACTTAATTGCACCATGCCGTCGCAGATATGGATTCAACCGTGAATTTCGAGTTCACTGTACGTGCATAAGGCCTAGTTCAAACGTTGCACCTCACATGTTCTGATGAATTAATTCAATGCAAATGAGATGATAATGAGTAGAAACAAAAGATTTGACTATAAATTTGCATTGAATTCGGTACATGTGAGATGCGACGTTTGAACTAGGCCTAACTTCTCTTCATTATTATTGTATCATGAGTGATGACAAGGTACGCTTTGAAGTACGCATGCAAGCTACTTATCGCAAATCGAGAAGCAGCAACTACAAAAGTAAGACAAGCAACAAGCTGTTATGATTATTGTCATGCTATGCAATACACAAAAATCCTGTGGATTTTGTGTTGGACGTATTTATAGGTTGATGGTAGAATCCCATAGCTCACACGAAACTCGCGCGCTGATTGGCTATCAAGAAAGTGAATCATATTTCAATCGCGAATATGCGAATTAGGACCTCACTGAAAATCACCCCATGAGAGGGGTATTACATCCTCATTAAATATTACTATTATTGAACGAATCTCATTTTTAGTTTCAAAAAGAAATAAGGACAACAATTGCTTCTTGTGATAAACAACTAGATGTTCTCAGTGAGAATAATGAAAAAATAAGTTTGCTTCCATTTGTTTGTGTTGAGAATCCATTAACAACAGTAAAACGATATTTGTTAAATGATGTTAATTCTTACCTCCATCTACCTGACAAACCACACCAGCAAGGTATTTATACGAGCACCAAGACGCTACCTTCCACCATCCTTTGTGAGAACACTCCGCAATCGACTTTTCTTTACCATTGCATCTCACATTATCCATGACAATTTTTGTTGTTGTCTGTCCTTCAATGTACAGAATTCGATTTACAGCTGCTTTATAACCAAGCATTCGGCAGATCACGTGAGCATCATTTAGATCCCAGTAATTCCAACTACAAACTGCTCCTCAGGTTTCTTGGTACTGGATTTTCACTTGACCAACATGTTTTTTATTAGTTCCCACTAGACGAACTTTACCGGGTTTTTTTCCTATGAAAGCAAACATTTAACGCATTTATATATGTGTTATATGTGAGGGTTATCGGCCTGAAGCGAGGGGTTATGCGATATATTCACCGAGGGTGCAGCCCGAGAAAAATATAATTTTCATTATTTTCAAGTTTAAAAAATATTATTGGAAAAATAATTTACAAGATTACTTCCGGTTTGCGAGGACGTGATAAATCGCACGAAACAGTATAAAATAGTTTCAAGCAGCTATTTAAGGATACACGGGACACAATCGAGTACTTCACTTTGAACCCAAGTGGCGCGCTTACTTTACCTTAACTCCTAATAAAATATACATTTTCTAAAAGACTAAAGGCCAATATTTGCATATCTTATATCTTTTTCCGATAAAGCTGATTAATTTGGGAATTATCAAGTACCGAAAAAAATGCGCAATAGTCTCGGAATTTGAGGTTTATTCATCCTTCCGTTTTGTATGGACGGATCAAATTTTTATCCCACCTTGTTTTGCCAACATTGATCTCGCAAAGTGTGTCTGGGATTTTTTAATTAAAGCTCCATTCTTTTCTAATTGAATTTTGAAGTTCGAAAAACGTGTTTTTAGGGATCTTCACAAAATGATTTATATCTAAAGTCTAAAGAAAGAATAGAAAAAAACAAAAAACAAAAAAGGAAACGCAGACATACTTTGGAAGATGAATATCTTTTGAATCAACTTGCCAAATATCGTTAAAATTGATTGATTACCGAGGGAGAATAAACCTTTTAAAGTTTCAAATTTCTCTAAGAACTCTTCAAGAGAAAAGCACGATTTTAACTTTCAAAGGATTAAGGTTAATTTACATAGGTGATTATTTTTATTATTTTTTGAAATAACTCGCTTTGCAAAAAACTTTTTAATTTGCTTTTCTTATAAAACGAAAGATTAGACCCTAATTAACCTTACAGCACGTTTAATTTTCTAAAAAATAGACAATTTGAAGCGATTTTGTGTCCCGTGTATCCTTAACTCAGTTTTGGGCATCTCGGTGATATATTTGTCAAATTCATTTGAGCTCTGGAGCCAGTCTACAATAAAAAAAAGGTCACAAAAAGTGTTTATGAGGACCGGTATGCCGGTATGAGGACTGTAAACAATCCGGCAAATAGGGACAGAGACAGTAGATTTTGGGTTTCTTTGACCTGGTTCAGTACGAAGCGGTACCAGCTACTCGGTTCGGCACTACGCTGGAATGTAACTGACTGTTCTTGTTCTATCAGAGTTAGTCGTACTTGTGAGCTGTAGAAATCAAGTCCCTCGACAACTTGGATGCGTTGAAGACCGAGAAAGTCACCCCAAAAGAATTTAGAAACTAAATCGACCTCCAAAATTAAAGCTACCAGCTTATGTAAAGTCAGGACCAGAATGAATCACTTTCCCTGACAGCTCACGTGTTGTGCTGTCCTCAGTGGGGGGTTCACTCAAATTGCCACTACTCCAGTACCCTATACCGACCTCACATGTATGAATGCTCCTACACGAAGACCTACGATTACACAATTGCATAATGCCTCTAGATAATGGTCAAATAAATACAGCCAAGAGAAAACATAAAAATCCTATTTGCGCGCAAATATTCCATATTAATTGAAAAATTTAATCATTGAAAAATTTAAAAACTGTACTTCTTACCATCAGATACTTCCATTCCAAACGTAACTTTGTTGCTTTTTTGTATTTTTTGGAGCTTTGTTTTCTAGTAAAGATTTTATTTCGTCCTCAGTTAGTTCGGCAAAATGTCCCGCCATTTTGATTTTCTCTACTCACGGGATATGAGCTGATATCCTAGTAGTAGAGGAACCAATCAGAGCGCGCGATTGCTCATATCCAGTGGATGTAGATATAATAAATTAAAAATAGTGCAATTATATATAACAGCTATTATTCAGGCAATTATAAAAGTGGGAACTAATGTAAGTCATGTTGGGCAGGTGAAAATCCAATACAAAGGTGACCTGGGGAGCAGTCTGTAATTATAACTGGAACTGGGATATAAACGATGCTCACGTGATCTGTCGAATGCTTGGTAATTATAAAGCAGCTGTAAATCGAATTTGGCGCATTGAAGGAGAGACAACAACAAAGATTCTCATGGATAGTGTGGGATGCAGTGGTAAAGAGAAGTCGATTGCAGAGTGTTCTCACAGGGGATGGTGGAATGTAGATTCTTGGTGCACGTATAAACGACTCGCTGGTGTGGTTTGTCAGGTAGATAAAGGTAAGAATAAACAACACAAATACAAATACAGTTTCATTATTGTTATAATTTTCTTTTCATAAACAAAACCAAACTGGCCTGCATAGTGCGGTATTTTATCTCTTTGTATCAGGAGCAAGTACTTTTTTATATTAAAACTATTTAAGATTAAAAAAAAAAGTTTATATCAATTTGTATTCCAGAGTATAAAATAAAGAACGGCCCGCACTATTTTTCCGTGTTGATATTCTCACAATTAAAAATATATATACAAAAATAATGACCTTTAATTTGATACCAAGGAAAGTTGTTTGTGATAATTGGTACGTACTTCTCAACTGATTCCAGAGCTATTTGCTCACTACACGAAAAGTATTTGCTCTACTACTCGAAAAGTAAGAGAAACACTCGGCTACGCCTCGTGTTCCTAAGCTTACTTTTCTCTTGCTCTACATCTTCCATCGTGTTTATATCACAGAACAGAGACATGCGCGCGCGTTTTAAATTCCTTAAATAGAGAACTTAGAATTCAAGCACTAGTGTTGCACGTTTTAAAATTATAACATCAATGACTGTAGTTCATGAATCTGGAAATGCAAAACATGCACGTTTTACTTTCGATGGAATAAAACTTGACTGATGACAAAAATAATACCAATCATTCAGTCACGGGGCTTATTTCATGACCGAAGAGTTTTAATTACGTAGAGTACATTTCCTGGGTCAGGTGCATGTCAGTTTATCAACGCACAGGGACTCCTCCGCAGTACAAAAATACTCTCCAAGGTCCTCTATTTTTGGATAAATTTTATCACCTCTCCCACGGGAGGTCATTGTCACTTATTCCAACAAGACGCATATCTGCGTGAACTCGGGCTTCCTATGTAGTAAATTACAAGTTTTCTTTGTTAAGCTTTCAAATATGTGGTTATAAGTATACACAATTTCAGTCACGTGACCCTCTAGCGTAATTTCATTCCGACAAACTGTATTTTATACTGCCCTGTAGATTTATGTTCACTTTGAATTTTGATAATGACATCAACAAGTGAAAGTATCCCATTTAAACCAACAAAAAATAAATGTAATTTGACCTTTTTGGGGGTTTAAGTAAAGATACAACATATATACAATAACAGTAAAACCATCAAACCACATTAAAAACCCTGTGCAATCACTATTATTCACAATAACATCTTCAAGGTTTCGCAAGTTTCAGGCAATACTGCACAGCTTTCAGTAAACACTTCTAAACTTGCTTTAGTTCCACAAGCTTCAATAGTTTTTGGTAATGCACTGATTGAGAAATTCCCTTCTAAAGATAGATCACAAAGACTTTTGCCATAAATGTTTACAATACTATAGATAAAAGTGTTTGCCGGAATTCCAATAGCTAGATAATTTATTATGGAGTAGCAGATAGAGTTAACGTTAGAGTAGATGGTAAAACTTTGATTGAGGTTTGTTTTTCATGTAGTGGTAATATGCTGGTTTGAACATCGTTAATTTTCACCCCTTTCATCTCAAACATGTCATTGTTATGTATACTCTTAAAATAATGTACCAAGCTGTCAATTTATGATACTTCAAGAAGCACACATGTACCTTGAGGGTGGCTTCTACCATATAAATCTCTTGCATGAGAATCAAATACCTTAAATCCCATATCACCATTACAATAAATAGCAACACCAATGCACCCAACTGTTATAATATGAAGTTTGTGTAGTCTTCAGATATCAGTGATTCAAAGGCTCTTTGCAAAGAAGTCATCGCCAGAAATTCCGAACCAAAGTGGGCGGTACTTAATATTCTAAGTCAACCATAACCAATCGTCTGCCAATCAAAAGTATTGTCCTATAGCGTATCTGATTGGTCGAGACTGCAACTTGACTTCATGCTAAAAAGCTCTAAAACCAATCGAATACTATTTTGGTTAATACGGAATGCCTTACCTGGAATATTTAAATTTAGATAATCGATGTAGGATTTTTTTGGAAGCTGAATCAGCTCCCGGCTTTTGTGATTTTACTTCCTTTCGCCATTCAGCCAGAGCAGCCAGACTAACTTGTAGCCCAGGGCCGTAACTAGCAGTTTTGCTGGGAGGGTGCACATGAAATGGAAATGGACCTATTTCTATGCTTGCTTTATCTAAATACCTTACCTTTTTCCTAACATTTTTCTGCAGTGGGGGAGAGGGGAAAGGAAGTGGACCTGCTACTCAGTGACAGCTAGCATAATTATAGATAAGGGGACCTTCGGCTTCAAATGGGGAGGTACACGTGCACCCTGTGCTTGGTTACGGCCATGTAGCCAGAACACTACTTCATTCCCATTTTGGTTCTGTTTCCTTAGATAACTCAGATTTGAATTTGGACTTTCAGTAAGCAAAACTACGTGTTTTGGTAAAGATGGCATTAAAATATATCGGCCTGGAATACGTAGATTTCGCGCGAAAACTTCAAAATATAGGCGCGCTGAGAACTATGGATAGCCGTTCTAGTCTTTTTCATTAGCAACCAGGAACGCCTGGTATATCTATTTGCAAAAATGGTGTTGTCGAAGAAGAAATCGCACTGAAAAAATTGTTTCACTGAGTTTCTCTACTGGTATGGATGCGATTGTAGACAAGACACTCAAGCCTTATTATTGTTTGAACTACAGTCTAAAAACCGAGCCGAAATCATAGCACATTTGATTAAAAATTAGCTGAAATGTTGGGCAACTTCTTCATCTTTTGAAATGGAGGTAAGCGAACGGTATCAATACAAGGAAAGGCGAGCTTGGGAGTCCAGAACTCGTGGTAGTCGAGGCTATCCGCCATATTCTTCTTTGTAAAGGGATACTGATGTTTCAAGAATGTCAAAAAAATTAAAAACCGAGCCGAATATCTGCGGTAAGCTGTTGTATTTACTTCTAAACTAAAGCTACAATCATTGGCAGTATTGTTGGCACGATATTATCGTGATGCGCGCGAAAAGTAGATGGTGATGAGCTTGGCTCCCCCCGTGCCCCCTTTACAATGTTGCTGTGAAAATCCCGACACCTACGACTCGGCAATCAGTTCGAAATACCTTTTATCTAGCAGCAACATTGTACAGGGGGGAGGGGGGTCCAATGGCACGGTCGCAAAGTATACAATTGTAGAAATATCCGTTGAATGCACATCGTGCCAACTAATTTTGGCAAGGATTGTCGTTAGTAGCTTGATAAAATTGGAGGCAAGCTCGAGTGTCAATATTTTCGTTAGATCTAGAGGAAATATCGAGGTTTTAGTATTTTGACTCTACACATTTGCTGTAATGCTTCAAGTGTTTATAAGGTCATTTTTTCTATGTGTCGCGTTCCATTGCGCATGTCGGTTCGGAATTTCTGGCGCAGTGCAGTATCGATATTCCTCTACTGTTGTTTCTTGATGCACAGTACCAGTGTAGCTTTCATTGTAGTGCAGTTGATAGTCAGCTTCAAACACATTTAACATTGTAGGTAATTTCTGTTTGCATTAAAATGATTGTCTGGCTAATTGAGACAAACCTGAATACAACTGATTTCCTATGCTCATTATTGATACAAGGTCATTGGCAGAAGTGATTCCTTGTTTGTTTTTGTAAATCAAAGAGCACAAACTCATTGCAACACATTGTTGTCCTGAATTTTGTCCAAATAACAACTCATAACCTTGGCTATATATATTGCGCTGCAATTGTCTTGCTAGGGTTAACATACATTGAAGCAGGAATTTGCACGCAATTCACTAGCCTTCGGCTTGAATATTTGTCCACCGTTATCAAACTCATTAATGATTCATTAGGAAACACAATGGAAATCACTACCGTAGCGTATATTTTTTTTATTATATACATATCGAGATTTACTCACAGAAAAGCCATTCAATAAATTTTTCGTTGTTTACCAATCTCCGCCAAATCAGAATGCACGTATCGATTTTTTCACGTGTGAGAAAAACAATACGTGCAATCAGAAGCGACTTCATTTCTGATGAAATTTTTTCTTCAAAATGGCTTCTCTCAATGCTTTTTATCGAAGCATTTTCAGTCTAGCCACTTCAATTTTTGATCTTTATTCAGTAAAAATTCAAGTAGATTAGCTTATTTACCACAAAAGTCATCCATGTCATGCAGAAGAAGAGCTCTATAGGGAAAGAGGTTTACAAAGCCATGCTGTGCTTCAAAAAGCGAAGGAGGATTCACGGCCAGCAGATTCGGAGTCACTGAACCTGAATGGAAATTTAGACCAACTGAGCCCTTTTATACAAAAGTTTGGAAAAAAACACTGATCAATCAAGTTCAAGGTAATTTTTTTCAACTTTTGAAGGGCATTTGAAAAGTTTTTTTTTTGTTTATTTGCATAAACTTGAACTTGGATTTTCTAAGCCAAATATAATGGTAAAACTTGGAAAATTATGGTCAAATATGATCATTGACAACTAGACGTTTGATAAGTAATAAAAAGAACTCGAGAGCGTGTAATATCGGATCTAAAGACCCTCGCCTTCGGCTCGGATCTTTATTCACCGATATAACACGCTCTCCGTTCCTTATACATTACTTACGCATACGGAGGGGAAAATGATTTTTTTTTGTTGCTATTTTTTGTAAAAACATGTAACATAAATGCATTCTGTGCTGGTGGACACATTAACAACAGCAAAACCTCTATGGTAAAGATACAGACAGTGCTAAACCACTATTAAACCTGCTAGATAATTTGACAGTATACAACGTCTACTGCTTGCACGTCTTAAAGTTTACATACCTCTGGCATAATGGAATGCTACCTAGTATTTTTGATATGTTCAGATATGCTAGGACCGTACATAGTTACAATACCAGATATGCAAGCAATGATAATTTACACCAACCGGTCGTTAAAACTAATATAGGTAAACAGACTATCTCTTATATGGCAATTGACCTTTGGAAAGATCTCCCCACCCACTTAAAACTCTTGACAAAATTTCCCTCCTTCAAAATAAAATTGAAATAATATCTTCTCCACAAACAACACCAAGGGTAAAGAGAAAAAAATATTTTTGTATATCACTGTTCTTCTTTTCAATAAGTTAAATTCTTGTTTATGTAAATATCTTTAATAAGTAAGTGTATTTGTAGTCTATGTCTTCTAACTGTTTTCAAATAGAAACTGATAGGCTGAGGGCTAACTAGAAAACTTAGCAGTTAACTTAGCCCTCAGGCTCTAAATGTTATATTATAAATATATTGTCATTTTCTTTTTTCTTCAACCTTTTATTGTCATTGTAATATACTATTGTAAAATTAATATAGTTTTATAGAGAGAGCAATAAAAACAAATTCCAATTCCAAATTCCATTTGTTTAATATTGCTAACTCTTACCTTTAGCTACCTGACAAACCACACCAGCAAGTCGTTTATACGTACAATAACTAGAGTCCACATTCCACCATCCCCTGTGAGAGCACTCTGCAATCGACTTTTCTTTACCACTGCATCCTACACTATCCATGAGAATTTTTGTTGTTGTCTGTCCTTCAATGTAGTGAATGTAATTTACAGCGGCTTTGTAACCAAGCATTCGACAGATCACGTGAGCATCGTTTAGATCCCAGCTAATATAAAAATTAGGTACTACCTAATAGCGGAGCTCCCATTTTTAAAAATAAATAATAATAATTTTAAATACTTTGTTTTTGACGTTTTTGATTCAAATGAATTGGGCTTCCTGTGGTAATAGGCAAACAAAGATTGCATTTTGTTGTAAAAGTTGAAATAAAGATTATAGATCAAGCTTTATAGCATTTGCTTTAGGGTTTGAAAAAACTCTTAACTTCAATCTCCTGAGAATTATATGGCTTTCAAGCCATATAGTCACCACAGTGATATTTATTCAGATTCAGTCAGATTTTATAATTGACTTTGTAGTAGTAGTGGTTCATAATTCTCAGAAATAGAATGCAAAAATCCCTTACTCAAACTAATTTCATTCACATAAATACTGAACCTGATTTCAACATCCCTCAATTAAACAATTTAAGACATTGCAGAATATTATATTTAGATTTTTCTTTACACGGAACAAGAATTCTCTCTTCCAGGTTACACTATAAATCATGACTTTAGATGAAATTGTAAAACAACTCAAAACAACTACTACCTAAAAGCAGAGCTCCAATTTCAATTTTAATATTCTGTGGCTTCCTGTGGTAATTGAAAAAGTTGAAATGAAGATTATTTCAAAAAGCATTTTTGCTGATAAGTTTTGGTTTTGGTTTGTATATATATTGTATGGGCTTGTAAGTTCAGTGACCTTTATTACAGTAAATTTAATATTCAGATTCACTGTCAGATTTCATAATTGACTTTGTAGTGGTTCATAATTTTCAGAAATAGAAACAAAAATCTCAAAAACCTTTTTTTAAATTGATACAAGTAATTAAACCTTTTCAACATCCTGAATATTACAGAACAACATATCTTGATTTGTCTGTATATTTCTGATATCTTGTTTTTTGTGGTTGTTGTTGTTGTTTTGTCTTGTTATTTAATGTAGAATAGAATGACACACTAGGTGAACCCTTGTCTCTTCCAGATTACACTGATAATACAATTTAAAGTGATTATAAACAGCTACTTGACATAACAAGAAAACAAGGTTAATAAGCATTTTCAACTTCGTGCTTAATGTAAAACAACTCTAGTTTGCATGCAAAATTCCTTCCTTTTTGCCTGTCAATTTTTTCATTAAATTCCAGACCCAAACTTGAGCTGTATTTACACATTAGTGGGGTTGAAATAAGTTGAAAATCATTTTTTTACTAATTTTATTATTATTAGAACTATTGCAAAAAGTTCACCGTAAAACAAAATGTCGTTGTACATTTCATGTAAGACTTTAATACTTGATCGAGTGTTTGTTTAAACTTGGCCACAGTTCAACGTGCATAAAAGTCATCAATCCCAAATAAAAGATAAAAGATGAAATATAGGTACAAGAGACTTTTTGACAACATTTTCTGGCCAGGGTCTTTACCTTGAAGAGCTTTCCTTGTTGTCTTTAGAAGCGTAGTCCTTGTTTCACGCTCAATGCAGACGATTCTTGATTTCCAACTTTGACTAGATTTTTAAGCAGCTTTATACTGAAGGCATCTTCACGAAACGAATAATACACGATCTTCAATAACTCATTCTTTATGAGAAGTTTTTTGAAGCTACGAATCCAACTAAAAAGTCGTCCAACTTTGAAAATATTCTCTGTGTCCTTCGTCTTTCGAGCAGTTTTTGAAACGACACTGGGCTCGAAAAAAAAATCAAAAATACGGGGTTTTTTTTCGCTTTAACCTGTCAAGATTGGTACAGATTAATGATTATGAAAATCGCTAAATTTTTACGAGGTTTTGAGAAGAATCTTTTTAAGTTTTGCAAGTTAAAACTGCGAGGAAACTTGTAAATTTCCAGTTTTCAAAGTGTCAACGCGCGCTCAAGTTGGCGCCAAAAATCAATCAGCCAATCAGCATCGCGATGTACACGGACGGACGGACGGACGGACGGACGGACGGACGGACGGACGGACGGACGGACGGACGGACGGACGGACGGACGGACGGACGGACGGACGTAAGTGACGTATACTCAAGCCATGAAAAATCAACTCGATGGGTTACCATTTTTTCTTAGGTATGGTGCTCCGCTCGCGCGGGCCTTCGGCCCGCGCGGGAGCTCCGCTATTAACACAAACTGTTCCCCAGGTCCCTTGGTACTGGATTTCCACTTGACCAACATGCTTTACATTAGTTCCCACCAAACGAAATTTAATCGCTTTTTACGCGCTGAAAACAAACATTGAATAAGTTTCTTAGTTTCTATTGTTTGAAAATTTCGTACTTGCTGTTATTGTAGCTTCAGGTTTTGTTTTTGTATTTTTGTTGTTGTTGTTGTTGGGTGTTGTTGTTATATCTTGTTTGATTTTTCTTTTCTTTTTTTTAATGAAATCAGATTGTCATCAATTTTGTTTGTTGTTTTAATCAGGATTTCCCTGGGACTAAAGTTTGTGTTAATGGGTAAATGTTTCATTTTGGCCACTTAGCCATAGCATTGCTAATTTGAGGGAGCTTGCTATGACTTTGAGACTGGTAAACTTTCTAACTGCTCTCACAAGGATACCTTGCTCCCGCTAACCCCCTTTAGCCTAAGCATTAATGTTGTCTTGTGGAAACAGCCTACATTAATTTGAAGTGTGTATAATAATCATTTAATAGATCTCTTTATATCACATATATAATTATATCAATAATGTTGTAAGCCACCCCGGCGGCCTCTTTGGATCATGATGTTATTTAAATTTTGATGGTGGCGCTTATCTATCCCCACCTTTGTCGAATGTAGGATACCCAAGCATACGACAAACCACCTCAGCGTGGTTCTGATCCCATCCCCAATGCCATACAGTACCTCACACACCATGGGGTAATGACACTGACAAATCACCTCAGCGTCGTTCTGGCCCCATCTAGCATCACATACAATACCCCACGCACCATGGTACCTGATTTCAGCTCGACCAGAATTGGATGATATAGAGCTTTTCAACAAAATGGTCTCTTTTGACGAAGAAAAAAATACAAAAACAAACAAAAAAACAAAAAAAAAAACAAAAAAAACAAATCAGTCTTCTAAAACTAGCTAAAGAAAGCTTCGACATTTATCCGATTTGAATTATAATCAAGAATGTATTTAAGAGAATAATTGTTAAGTATGCTCGCATACAGTTCTATTTACTGCGATAATAACAACAACAATAATAGCAATATAATATAACAACATGAAAGCTTGCTTAGTTTTGTTAACCAAGTTGAATTTGTTAACAACAGGAAAACGTTATTTAATTAAAGTGACTGACTACGTTGAAGCGGCGCCATCCGTTGGAAATTAAATGCCACATGGCATTGTGGTGCAGTCTTCATTTTCCAAGATGGCAGACTTGCTGTTGAGACTATTTTCGCTATTTTAACACCTGGGAATTAAACCTACATAGCACTCAGTTCATGTAATGTATTAAAAAATCATTTGTGTTCTATTGTCTCTCGTTCTATTGTATTATTTGTTTTGTATTATATTCTGGATATTCTGCCATATCAAATTTGTAAAAAAAAATATAGTATTCTAACCTATGAAAAAAAAAAACCGAATTTTTGTAGCAAATTTATTGTTGGACTTCAGCAGACTTTTTGATAGAAGTCATGGTACAAAGGTCAAGAAATGAAGGTATATTGTAGACATTACATCAAAAATGCTTATGTCATTATATCTTTGGCTAATTTTTGAATTGTGCAATTGTGGTCGTCTTAGAGCTATTATCTTGCGATTTGTATTTTTTGGGGGGAGGGGGGCGGGACAGCCTTAAATTTTGATAAAAAAACTTCAAATGGAAGATTTTTAATTACTTATGTTGTTCGGTTCTTACCTTTATCTACCTGACAAACCACACCAGCAAGAGATTTATACGAGCACCCTGCATTCCACCATCCATCGTGAGAACACTCTGCAATCGACTTTTCTTTACCACTGCATCCCACATTGTACATGAGTATTTTTGTTGTTGTCTGTCCTTCAATGTCCAAAATTTGATTTACAGCTGCTTTGTAATTAAGCATTCGGCAGATCACATGAGCCTCTTTTATATCCCAGTAATTTGGATAGCTACCATGACAGACTGCTCCCCAGGTTCCTTGGTACTGGATTTCCACTTGACCATCATGATTTACATTAGTTCCCACCAGACGAACCTTAATCGCTTTTTCTTCTGAAAAAAAACATTTAATATACGAAAACGTTTCTTACTCAGTATGTTGTTTGAAAATTCCGTACTGACTGTTACTCTAGTTTTAGTTTGTATTTGTATTTTTGTTGTAATTTTGTTTTTCTTTGCCGTTTTCGTTTTTAAACTGAAATTAGATTACAATCTATTTTGTTTGTTGTTTTTATCAGGATTTTTGTGGGACTAAAGTTTGTGTGAAGGACTGAATTTGAACATTTGACAACTGGTATTCGAAAGTACTAATAATACGACAAACTACCTCAACAACGTCCTTAGTTGTCCGAACGTACCACCACGGCATACAATACCCACGTTCCATGCAGGTATCTGAATTTAATGAGCATTAAATGCGCATGAGAATTTTTGTTGTTGTCTCTCCTTCAATGCCATAAATTTGATTTTCCGCTTTTTTGTAACCAAGCATTCGGCAGATCACGTGAGCATCGTATATATCCCAGTAACTATTACAGACTGCCCCCCAGGTCCCTTGGTACTGGATTTCCACTTGACCAACATGGCTAACACTGTCTAGTTCCCACCAGACGAACTTTAATTGCTTTTCTGTCTTCAAGTCGACCAGAATTTGGTGACGTTTCTCCAACTAAACGAAGTTGAACCGATAAAACAGCTGTATAATGAAAAATTGAGCATATATACAATTTTTCTGCGCATGTTTGTGTTTTTGGCTTGAAATTCATTTCAATATCGAATGCAAAAAATGTTATGTTGACATAAAATATTTGCTTGGCGATCTCGTTCTTCAAAATTATGTCCAACTACAGAAATACTGAGACAACTGAGACATACATAAGCAGTCTGCCTACCGCTAGTCAGTGCACCGTGGATAATTATCTAAATCGTAGGCAATCCAGATTGGAAAATATCACGTGTCAAAGTCAATATAAAGTTGTAAGAAGGACCAGAACGTACACCGCACTTTGGAGTTATATTGTGCATGGGCGCTGAATTTAAATATAAGGTAAATTGAGCAGTGAAAGTCATTACCAACACATTACTTTGCAAATTGCAATTGGATCCGGCAATAAGGGTATTTTAGACTTCAGCGATCGTTGAATAGAGTAATTAGCCATGTTTACCGGAATGTCGTACTTTTTCGCGCAAAATTCTTGCAATTCATTATCAAAATTTTACATCCTAGACAGCGCCCCCAGAAAAGTATTTAGAAATATGCTTTTTCGATGTTTCTTTCTTGCAAAACTAAGGTCAAAACTCGTGGTCTATCGACATGATTTCAAGCAGTGTTTACAACATGGTCCAAGCCGTTTGTTTCCATTGTGATAAAAATGATTAAATTAAGTCTCCTATATTTTATCATCTTCAACATTTACCTAGAAAATACTGAACTGTTTAAACCTCTTCAATAATACAATAAAAATACCACACTATGCCTGTTTGGTTTTGTTTATAAAAAAAAATAACAATAGTGCTAGTGAAACCATTTAAGGAACGGTCAATGTTTAGTGTGCGTATAGTTGAGAGAGCACGTCACGATGGTGGCGTAAGAGGCGTAGCTGGAAGCAATTCTAGCCACCACCCGTGGTGATATTCTCATCATAAAAATATATACAAATAATGATGAGCTTTAATGTCCAGGAAAGCTGTTAGTAAGAATCGGTACCTTGATTCCAGAACTATTTCGTCACTACTGAGCAAATCCATCCCAACAAAGTGTGTTGTTCTCAGTCCAAGAAAAGTGTGACCAAAAAAAAAAAAACACTTCCTTCTCTTCTTCATGAAACAGTAGCCCAAAATAGCTAGATAAGTCCTAAGAAGATATCTTTTCAAATGGATTAAATCTCCACAAAAACTAAAGGGCATTTTGAAGCGACAATTTCGAATCCCTTTTTGTTTATATTGCAAGTTTTGTCCACATATCGATCAAGGGCGGATTCAGGGGGAGGGTCGCGTGGGTCAGGACCCCCCTGTGTTTATCAATAAATATGTCATGAATTTGCGACAGCAGTAATTTTTTTTCTGTGAAAAGACTCATTTTTAACATTCACTGAAATATCACTAAGCAATGCCAACAAAAAAGAACCCCAAACACCACACATCTCCCCCCCTCACATCTCAAGAGTGACCCAGGTGACCCCCCATTTATATTTTACATTTTATTTCCTCCTATGCGCCTCTTTTTTTGTAAGATCTTTTGTCCATGATTAAACCGCGTTTACGGCGAGGGGATATCATGTTCGCGTCAACAGACCGTTGGCTACAGTTGAACCGTACGGGTTTCTAACGCATCGGTTGGAGGTTTAAAGAGGTTACGGGCCTTGTAAAAGACTATTTGGCTTTCTAAAACGTTGGGAGGAATACAAAAAGACAAAATAACAGTAATTCAAGGTAATTTATAAATACTGTCTGTTTATTTAAGTAAATTTTCAGATGATTATTATCCTATCGCCCGTTGTTAGGTGATCATTAAAGTATGATAAATGACAATTTGAGATCACGGTTAAGCAACCGATTTATTACTCCTTATTATAAATTAAGAAGCAGCGACTACAGTAAGACAACATAACAAGCTGTTACAATTTTCGTTTACACCTACCAATCTTGCACGTGACACCAACGTCCTCGTTATGCCAACAGCCTGTATGTCCCCATTCACTATGACTAACGTCAAGTCGACCAGAATTGGGTGACGCTCCTCCAGTTAAACGAACTTGAACTGGTGGAACAGCTGTAGATTCAGAAAATTAATTATATTTTAACCTTGGATATGGAAATAGTATTCTTGTATTGCAAACAAACAAATAAACAAAAATTATAGAAACGTATGACGAAAGCTTATACTATAATAACTCTTCAGGAAGTTTTCAAAGTAAAAACATGCTACATTATGTAAGCTTCTTTGGCCTTATTTATTTTGAAATAGTATCAACACCAGTTAACTATTAATTCTTACCTTTATGTGCTTGACTTGACAAACCACACCAGCAAGAGATTTATACGAGCAACCAGTCCAAGACGGTACATTCCACCATCCATTGTGAGAACACTCTGTAATCGACTTTTCTTTACCAGTGCATCCCACGTTGTACATGAGCATTTTTGTTGTTGTCTTTCCTTCAATTTTCCAAATTCGATTTACAGCTGCTTTGTAACCAATTATAATATAGCTTTTTTTCTAACGAGCGCTCTGATTGGCTAAAAAGCGCTTGAAACCCGTGGTATATTTCCCCCATAAACCACGGCTCAACACTTCTTTCTGCCGTAAAAAAAAAAAAGATAAAAACCAAAAGAATTAATGTTCAATTATAAAATACGTTTTTTTTATTGTTTTCTGATATATTAGCAAGTCACAGCACACGAGTACTTTAACTATAGAACCTGCTGTTTTGCAATGAAAAGCGACTGATAAGAGCAAACCTGAAATCGTGTATGAAACTTTGGATAGTTTTTCACAAAACAAATAAGTCAAAAATTCAGGCAGTATTATAAGAACAAGTTTATTAACAATATTTGTATATTAACAAGTTATTTTCCTTGATGAAATAGTTCCTTTCAGCAGACTGTTATTACAGCTTTGATGACAACAAGCAAGAGAGCAACAACGTGGAAAGAACTCTCAAACTTTAATACAAGTGATAGTTGAAGGCGTTAAATTTACTCAATTGCCTTTGAAATATCTGCAATTCTGACATACTTTTTTCTGTGAACAAAACGTACACATGTACAAATAAGTCAATAAAAACACGAGGAGCAAAAAGGCAAATTTATGCTTCAAAGGCATTCACTTTCAGAGCATCGAAATTACGGCAAAGCTTTAAAGCATAAAAAAGTCTGTAAAAAGGACTTAATCCGCCTAAAATTTTTTGCACATACAAGAAAAAAAAAATTCAGTGAAAACATGTATGCTTAGACACAAGAAAGTATAGAAAAGTACCTCAAAAGAGCAAATTTGTATATAAACGATGGTATAAACGATGCTCACGTGATCTGTCGAATGCTTAAGCAATAAACGATAGATTTCCGTGGTTTATCGGGGAAATAAACCACGCGGGATGTTGGGATCGGAGAACACGAGAAAAGGCCTAAAAACCACGTCGCCTACGGCTCGTAGGCGGGTATACGAATAGTAATAAGTACAAACTGCTCCCCAGGTCCCTTGGTACTGGATTTCCACTTGACCAACATGACTCACATTAGTTCCCACAAGACGAACTTTAATCGCTTTTTCCGCTGAAAATCAAACATTGAAGAAGTTTCTTAGCTTATGTTCTTGGAAAATGTTGTCGTACTGACTGTTACTTTAGTTTTAGTTTTGTTGTTGTTGTTGTTTTGCTATTTTGTTATTTTGTTGTTGTTGTTTTGTTATTTTGTTGTTGTTGTTGTTTTATGCGTGCAATAATACCCTACATTACACTACATACACTCTGCAATCGACTTTTCTTTACCACTGCATCCCAAATTGTACATGAGTATTTTTCGGTTGTTTCTTTCCTTCTTTGAGCCGAATTCTATTTTCAGCTGCTTTGTAACCAAGTATTTGACAGATAACATGAGCATCTTTAATATCCCAGTATCCATCACAGACTGTTCCCCAGGTTCCTTTGAACTGAATTTCCACTTCATATCAAATATTGCCCTTTTGTTCTGAACAGGGTTGAGATTGTTTCCGGAATTTGCTTATTACACAAAATGTCTGGATTTTTTGCTTAATTAGTAAGTTTGACATGCTAAAGTTACGTATTTAGCAAAAGACCGCGTTTTTTTGTTTATTACGCAAAATAGCCGTCACTTTTTGCTTATTACGCAAGACGTTTTTGCTTATTAAGTAAAAGTGACTCAAGCACATTTTTCCATCTTTGATCGGCCGCCATTACGGAAAAAAATCTCTGAAGAGCGAGAACACACTGGAAAGTGATAATTCCTCAAAACAAAAATATTTGGTGGCTTAATCGTTGGGTAAATTCTTTCTCAAAGACAAACCAAGGCATGGCTTTCCTTTTAGGAAGACATATTCTCGAAATACCGAGCTAGCAATTCGAAGTCGTATTTTCCATCATAGATGCCCAAGTTGACGTTCAAGTTATAAATTAAATTTCCTTCGTCATTTTCTTTAAACCGTTAAAATAGCAACGTCTTGACGTAGGAAAATTGCGTCAAGTATAATGGGCAAATTGCGTGTAATTCGAATTGATTGTACCAAATATTTTTGTTATCTAAAAAAATGTAAAAATAATTTCAAGTGTAAGTTTTCGTTCTCACGAAGAGTCAGCAACTTTGCCGTTGATATAGCGGGATGTCTGCAATGACAGGAGGGGATTTAGCTATACTAGTCGTACTACCGGGATGTCTGTAATAGCGTGGTACACGTCCGCAAGAGTTTATCAGTTTACCAGGAAATATTGGGTAGACATCTATTTTCAAAGTATTTGAATATCACTCCAAAACGACAAAACAGTGATTATCAGGGGTTTTTTTTCTAGCCATAAAGTATATACAATTTCATTCCGACACAAGATTACGGCATATATAGTTGCTCACCGACTTCAAAACGGTGACCGACAGTGAGGGAAAATGCTATTCTTTCAATTTCAAGATATCCTAATATGAGGTCCTGAACATAAGAACGTTAAAACTAAAACCAGTAATAAAGCATTTATACTTCTACCTAATTTGTCTATGTTAAAACACATTTCTACCTGCTTTTAGTCCCAATTATCCATTTCACCATTGTTTACAACTCGACTTGAAAAGAGTAACGCATCAATATTAATTAATGCATGCCGCCCACTTTGTTTTCCGAGCCACTAAAATCTATTCAGCTATTAAAGCAAATTACATCATTACATCTTTTTCTAGTAATAAATATTGTATATTGGTCTTACAAGTTTGACAATAAACACGAGTTTTCCTCATGCATGTCCGAATGAATGAATTTGTAAACGCGCGCTGCCAAAAACGTACCTTCAAAGCTCAATCAACTTCCGATTTTGTTATTAACCGGTCAACAAAACATACTGTTGCCCGCTGAGAGTTGCTGCTGGGGAAACAGCAAAATTTGTTGATGTTCACGTGATGCGCTCTCGTCCAACCAGAGCACGGAAAAAAAAAAATGACTTTAACAGTTGGTATATAACATAACAATACTTTTTGTAGATCGTTGCAGATTGAACCTATTAAAGGTTATTATAAAATATTTGAGATATAAAGCGCGCGCTGATTGGCTGGCTACCATGTTTATATCAGAGGCCAGAGACATGGCTCGCTCAAAAACGTCGAACATATTTTTTAAAGGCAATATAAAACGATCGCTTATGTCTCTGTACTGTGATATAAACACTCTGGAAGATGTAGAGCACTCGAAAAGCAAGAGAAACACTCCGCTACGCCTCGTGTTCCGAAGCTTGCTTTTCTCTCGCTCTACATCTTCCATCGTGTTTATATCACAGAACAGAGACATGTGCGCGCGTTTTATATTCCTTAAGTACAGTATGACGATCTTGGCGACAATAGAACTGAAGTTAAATGAGATCGATAACAGCTTGAAATAATCAACGTGCTCATACCATTTTGAATTTAGAGATCGTCTAAAATGTTCTAAAATGCAATTCAAATCTTTTCATATCAATCACTTACATTTCCTCTAGTCAAATTTTCCATGAAATGGCACGCAATCACCTTAATTCTCGTATCCAAAGCCAATTCCGTTGAATTCTAAGCATGTTTACGCCTAAAGGGGTACTCAATATAATTGCAATTTAGCAATTCACCCTATCCCAAAAAATTTCGATCATGCCTCAAAACAGGTATAAACACAATATGTAATTGTTTTAAAAAAATTCTAGAGATCCTTTTCGTTGATATTACCACACCAACAAGATATTTATACGAGCACCCACCACCCACCACCCACCTTCCACCATCCTCTGTGAGAACACTCTGTAATAATAATAATAATAATAATTTATCAAACTCATTAATAATTCATTAGAAAACACAATGGAAATCACTACCGGAACGTAGATCTTTATATCGGATAAAGATTTTTGTGTATTTGCATAAACTTTAACTTGGATTTTCTAAGTCAAAAGTAGTCAAACTTGGAAAATTCTGGTCCAATATGATAATTGACAACTAGACGTTTGATAAGTAATATAAAGAACTCGAGAGCGTGTTATATCGGGTCTAAAGATCCTCGCCTTCGGCTCGGATCTTTATCCACCGATATAACACGCTCTCTCGTTCTTTATACATTACATAAAAGGCTTGTAGAGCGCCTATACAAGTCAGTTCTAGGCGCTGTATAAAAATTAAAAAGAAAAATGATAAATAATCGACTTTTCTTTACCATTGCATCCCACATTATCCATGAGTATTTTTGTTGTTGTCTCTCCCTCAATCCACACAATTCGATTTACAGCTGCTTTGTAACCAAGCATTCGACAGATCACGTGAGCATCGTTTAGATCCCAGGTATAGTATCCTCTCCTATAATCACTAATAATCAGAATATAATTATTGACATCCCAAGCAATATTTCGGTCTCAGCTTCTATGTTCTATGTTTTTTGACCTCACAACCTTTCTTCAATTGACTATATATCGAAAAAAGCAAGCTCTTTATACGTGCAATAAGGCCGTACATTCCACCATCCTCTGTGAGAACACTCTGCAATCGACTTTTCTTTACCACTGCATTGAACATAGTCAATGAGCTTCTTTGTTGTTGTCTCTCCTTCAATATAGTCAATGTAATTCACAGCTGTTTTGTAACCAAGCATTCGACAGATCACGTGAGCATCGTTTAGATCCCAGCCACTTCCAGAGTAACCACAGACTGCTCCCCAGGTCCCTTGGTACTGGATTTCCACTTGACCAACATGACTTACATTAGTTCCCACAAGACGAACTTTAATCGCTTTTTCCGCTGAAAATGAAACATTGAAGAAGTTTCTTAGTTTATTTTGTTTGAAAATGTCGTCGGCGTACTGACTGTTACTTTAGTTTTGTTGTTGTTGTTGTTGTTGTTGTTGTTGTTGTTGTTTTATACGTGCAATAGTACCCTACATTCCACCATCCGTTGTGAGAACACTCTGCTGAGCAATCGACTTTTCTTTACCACTGCATCCCACATTGTACATGAGCATGTTTCCTTCTATGGACCGAATTCTATTTTCAGCTGCTTTGTAACCAAGCATTCGACAGATAACATGAGCATCTTTAATATCCCAGTGTCCATCACATACTGTTCCCCAGGTCCCTTTGAACTGAATTTGCACTTCATATCCAAAAGTGCCTTTTTGTTCTGGCGATATTTCAAAGTGGTAATTGAATTTTGGGTACTGCTATTGAAAACGAGCATGACTAATAAGCCTTTAGCATTATGGCGTTTCATACCTCTCTCTATACCACAATCCTTTTGGAGTATCTATATTTCATCAATTTAAGAATATAGTGTTTGTATTCTCCAGGGATTTTTAAATTTGTATATGAAAGATTATTCAAGAGAGCATGTATACAATTTGTCTGCGCATGTCTGTGTTTTGGGCTTAAAATTCATTTGCATATCGAATGCAAGAAATTTTATATTGACACGGAATATTTGGCTGGCTATCCCGTTCATCAAAATTATGTTCAACTACCGAAATACTGAGACAACTGAAACATGAGCAGTCTACCTACCGCTAGTGCGCTGTGGATAACTATCCAGATCGAAGGCACCCCAGATGGGAAAAAATCACGCGTCAAAGTCAGTAGAAAGTTGTGAGAAGGACCAGAACTCCGCACTTTCGAGTAATATTGTGGGCGCAAAATTATTTGTGTGTAAGGTACGTTAAGCAGTGGAAGCCATTAACAGTAAGTTACTGTGTTGATTAGACCCGATAAGGGTATTTTAGACTCCATCGATCGTTTAATAATTAGCCATGTTTACTGGAATGTCGTACTTTTTCGCTCAAAATTCTTGCAATTCACTTTCAAAATTCTACATCTTAGACTGCGCCCCCCCAGCAAATTTATTTAGTATTTTGCTTTTTCCACGTTTCTTTCTTGCAAAACTGAGCTTTTTTAGTCCAAACTCGTGGTCCCTACATGTGATCCAAAGCTTTTTTGTGAACGTGTTTCCAAGCACGTTGCATTTGTTTGCATGCAAATTTCAGCGATGAATTTATTGCTCTTTTATAATTAAAGTATAAAACGCTGCTTCATACGGCACAAACTGTATGCCTCACCATGTATAAAGATAGATCATTAACTTCTAGATAAATGTTGCAGATTATAAAATATAGGCTACCGAATTTAGTCAATTTTAACAAGGCTTGAACCCGGCTGTAAACATTTACTTGAAATCACATGGAGGGACCAGGAGTTTCCAGCAAGAAAGCTCTGTTTTACAAGAACGAAGCATGGAAAAAGCGTATTATTAAATAATTTTGCTGGGGGGCGCTGTCAAAGATGTAAAATTTTCAGAATGAATTGCAAGAATTTTGCGCGAAAAAGTACGAGATTCCAGTAAACATGGCTAATTATTCAACAATCAATGAAGTCCAGAGTACTCTTATTGGATCCAATTCCAACAGTACCATGTTGGTAATAACATCCATTACTAAATTTACCTTATACATGAATTCAACGCTAACATTATAACTCGAAAGTGCGGAGTTCTGGTCCTTCTCACAACTTTCTACTGACTTTGACGCGTGATATTTTCCTATCTGGGGTGCCTTCGATCTGGATAGTTATCCACAGCGCACTAGCGGTAGGTAAGACTGCTCATGTTTCAGTTGTCTCAGTATTTCGGTAGTTGAACATCATTTTGAAGAACGAGATATAGCCAACCAAGTATTCCGTGTCAACATAAAATTTCTTGCATTCGATATGCAAATGAATTTTAAGCCCAAAACACAGACATGCGCAGACGACAAATTGTATACATGCTATTCAAGAGGATTCTTGTAAGATAGAGGTATGGGACGTCATAAAGGTAAAGGGCTATTGTTTGACTTCACTGATGTGATCTTGAATAAATTAGCATGTGCTTAACTAGCAAAAGTCGATCTTTACTCGAGGGAGTCCGTGTGCCAGAAGCAAAGCCTTCGGTCAATCTTCGAATGGTTTAGTATTACCGTGGGGGTTCCCCTGAAGGAAAATGTGTATTGTACTGTGAAATGAGTTGATCCGAGCTTTAAATTAACTGTAAGTCGAAGGCAAATCATTGTTTTTGTTGTCTCTGTGTCCTTGACAACTAGTAAACAGTAGTAAAGCGACCTTTTACGGTCAGAAAGGGGCAAATAATTCGAGTTTTTGAAAACTAACTAAAAAGTCGAAGATTTGTTATGTTTGTGTTCTTGACAACCAGTAAACTGTACCATCCCCCGGCCACGGCCAACATGGCTTACATTAGTTCCCACCAGAAGAAATTTAATATAACAATAGAGTTGATGATAGATACTGATTAGTTATAGAAACTCACTGAGGTACTGTTTTCTTTATACAGCAATTTTCCTGTGTTTCAAAACCCCACTATTTGACATCTTTAGCTACTTTACGGAACACAGAGCATCAAAATACCAAGCGCTGATAATCATTTTGCAATTTTTCTGTGTTCCATGACCAACTTAAATACTTGTAAATGACATTTTAATATCGTAATACCATGATCACCTCGGGATCTATTGTTTTTGGAGGGACGTTTAATCGCTAACATCCCTCCCTCATGAATAGAAAGAGGGAAAATTAGTTCTAATATTCCCTCATTAATTATGAATGAGGGATGATTAGAACTAATCGTCCCTCATCCATAATTAATGAGGGACGATTAGAACTAATCGTCCCTCATGTTATTCATGAGTGGTTGTCCCTCATTTAACGCAATCATCGGGACGATAGGGACAACTTTGCACGCTGTCCCGAAACTCTATAACTTTCTAACGCACCGATACCTCTTACCACTGCACACTCTTACGCGTGTGGGATCAATGCATTCTATTTTGCGCATGAGCATAACGACACAAAGAAAGCATTTAGCTTTCGAATTGATTAACAACCTATAAATACTTGTTCATTGTAAGTATATAACAAAGAAATCTATTTTCGAAAGTCCCCAGAGAACAGGGTTACGCACAATTGGTAAAAGAATTGTATAATATTTTCAAGTTTTGGATGAACAAACAGCGAAGTATATATTTCGTTTATTTCCTCGGTGATCATGGTATTACAAAGTAATACCATGACTTCTTCGGGATATTAGTGATTAAATGTTCCCTCAGCCTCGGGAGGTTTAGTAAAAGTCCCTCGGCCTACGGCCTCGGGACTTCCACTAAACCTCCATCGGCTTCGGGGACATTTAATCACTAATATCCCGAATTTCTCGAGTATATTAAGGCCTGGGTCAATCGTTAATAACTTAAAATTCGAATAAAAATTATTTTGAAGACATAGAACATCTAAATGAACTTTTTTCTTCTATAAGTTACTAAACTCGACGTCCTTAATTTTTTGAGGGTACGTTTATGATGTCACGTGACCTGATGACGTCACAGTGATCAAATATTGTGTTGTAAACTTCAAAGCAAAATGCGGTCGCGGTTATTTCTAAAGACTTCAAAGTAACCATGCTTGACTGTGAGCCTGAATGTGCTTCACAACATACAGCCCGAAAAACTTGTCATCCACTTTACATTGTTGAGTTTTTTCCATTTTTAAAAGAAGTAAGTAAAAGTCACGTGACCTGTTTTGGGCTTTTTCTCACTAAAGCAAAACTGTAGTCAGGTTTTGCGGGTTGTTTGTTTGGAAGCACATTAAGGCTCATAGTTAAGCATGGTTACTTTGAAGACTGGGGTTATACCCACGACCGCATTTTGCTTTGAAGTTTACAATACAATATTTGATCACTGTGACGTCATCAGGTCACGTGACATCATAAAAGTACCCTCAAAAAATTAAGGACGTCGAGTTTAGTAACTTATAAAAGAAAAACGTTCATTTAGATGTTCTATGTCTTCAAAATATTTTTTTATCCAAAATTTATACAATTAGCGATTGACCCAGGCCTTAATATACTCGTGAAGAAGTCATGGTATTACTTATAAATATACGTACATACATCAAATTTGTCGGAGCACTGAAATTCTGAAAATCTTCCTTATGAAATTAACTGGCAAGCAATAAGCATACCTTTTTTTTCCCTTTACTATAAGATGAATTATAACAAACCCAAACTTACTGTGAAAAAATTTTAGATACTCGAAACCTCGAACTTGTGTTTTCAGGCTTCATAGCTAATAGATGCGCCCAGATCGACGATTGTACATTGTTTATTTTCAAACTTCCTTTCTGTATTGCAGTAATGAAACCTATACTTGATGTAGAAACAATTAGCGGTTCATATTAGCTAGAACGATCTGGAATAAGAAATAATTTGCAAGAAGTATGCATTAAAAAGTACATGCAGTTTTCAAAGGAAATTAAAAGCAATTATTATAACTTTATAGGGCATTGTGGCGCATTTTGCGGGCTAAAATAGGAAAATCAGCGGGCTAAAATCTATGCCGTCAGCCAATAAGAAACGGGGAAAACAATCTGTTTAGCCAAAGGGAAACCACTCAAATGTCAACAAGCTCGGCGCCGTTTTCAAGCTTACAAAGTCTCGAGTTGTGTTTACAAAATCAAGGAAAAATGGCAGAAGAATTGATAGAAGAACAAAATTCACAGTCGTTAGAACTCGGGGAAGAGGAATTAAATAAGCTCTAAGTAAGGGTTCGCCCTCGTGGCCTTTTATCTAATGCAAGGGACTCTATATGGGACACGAGTGTTCATTCTTTGACTGTCTTAGAATATGATCACACTCACGAGCGATTTACCCGCTTTTGTTGTTAAATTGTCTAAAGGCTTTTTTGTTTTGCACTGCTTTCTTTTGTCCGATACATTTTTTTGCGTTTTCCAATTGAAGAGACTCATTTATGTCACACATCAGACCGGCCGGCTGGAGGCCGCTTTGGCTACATAACTCCACAAGCTTTTTTAGGATAGAAATTGTCACAATATATGAGATGGATACTAAATCTAACCAGAGCGAAGAGCTAGATAACGACAGCAAAAAAAAAAAAAAGTCTATTTTACGTGCTATCCTAGCCAACATTTCATACTAATACTGCTAAAGGTATGCGCCCTGTTTGAGTGTAAAGCTTTACTTGGTTGGGAAGACTATTTTCACACACAACTGAAATTTCACGACTGTGTCAGCAGGTAAGGGAACTTAATAACATTTTTCATTATATGTTTATCTCCAGCCGATAACATACAACTATTTAGGATAAATAAGATCACTTCCTTACATTTTAGCAGTACCAGCTGACATTGCTCCGGAGTATTGTAAGAACTAGTTAGTTCCGCGATAAGTTTGTCGTATGTTCCATTGCAAAAAGTCCAGGCTACTGAAACACGTGAACAACATTTGAAAAACAATGTAAAATGACTGGCGTTTGTTTAGAGAAGTCGTCCTAAAACAATTAACGGTTCGTCGAGTAAAGACCGACACGAGACGTGATTTTAACGCTAGACGCTTTTAGAGGTTTTCACTTGTTTCTGAAATTGTTATTGGATTTAATTTTGGTCATGATCAATTACGAATACTAATCGCTGCTATTAGTCGAAACGGAAAACGAAACACACTTTTAACATCAGAGGCTCTTAGGGTCGTCGCTTTACGAAGGTAAGTGTGCCTCTGGAAGCATTTTGTATACACCTATTTCAAAAAAGGTTGTCACCGCTAAGAGCGATAGGCGATAGGTAATAGGTCATTCCAAGACCGCAAAGCACTATTGGTTTCTTAATTAAGCCATCCTAAATCTTTCTTTACACTCTTCCATCAAATATTTGGCAATTCATATATGTAAATCAATTAGAAATCAATAGTGCTTTGCGGTCTTGGAATGACCTATTACCTATCGCCTATCGCTCTTAGCAGTGACAACTTTTTTTGAAATAGGTGTATAGCATGGAAAATAATTGATGTTTAGATTTAGGAAAACAACAGTTCGTGCTTTATTTGCTGTAACACTGATGCAAAATAAAATGACAGACTG
Organism: Telmatactis stephensoni; assembly: GCA_029948255.1. Taxonomy (NCBI): domain Eukaryota; kingdom Metazoa; phylum Cnidaria; class Anthozoa; order Actiniaria; family Isophelliidae; genus Telmatactis; species Telmatactis stephensoni. Next base: position 769,266 of record JALIZF010001825.1, on the reverse strand, counting down.
CATATTTGCAACAAACGTTGATTAGATTATCTTTTCTGTACAGGTTATCAAGAACACTATGGAGTTGTAGAAAAATATTGCTCGTTTTTATGTTGACATTTCGATATAGAAAATCACACAGGTTCATTTTTGTGCATCGTACAAGCTAGTTTTCTCCAAAAAATGTTTTAAAAACTTGCCTGAGCTGTGATTTTAGAATGAGATCGTCAAGAAAATTTTCCGTGTCAACACAATTATTCTGTATTCAATATGCAAATAATTTCTTCAAAAGAAAAATAAACGCATGCGCAGACAAATTCTCTATATGTTGTCAATGTCATTTACAACTGCTTTGTAACCAAGCATTTGACAGATCACGTGAGCATCTCTTATATCCCACCAACTATGACAGACTGCTCCCCAGGCCCTTTGTTTTGGATTTCCACTATTCCAACATGGCTTCCATTAGTTCCCACCAGACCAAATTTAATCGCTTTTTCCAATGAAAGCAAATATTTTCGGAAAATATGTTGATTCAAATTTATTCTTTGTATATGTAAATACGGTTCAATCTAAACATGGAACCTTATTTGTTTTCACCTCTACACGACCATCGTATCAGTGGAGTTACATTGCTGTAGGGGAACTTTTTAGTAACTGTAAACCCATAATTCTTAGCGAGACGTAAGCCTGCATATTCACGTGTAAGCGGGAAAGTACATTGACTACAAGTAGTTGTAGTCTCGTGGTTCTGTAATCTTAAACGATTCGTTCTTATTAAGCCTTATTCGTACGAGAACAAACAATCAGGTATGCAAAGTACCTTGTAGTACATATTAAGCATTTGTTTGAGCTTTAAGTAATAGTAATTTTGTATTTAGAAACCGCATATCACCAATCTTCAATCGCAAACCACAAGTCGAAAATCGTAAATTGCAAACCCGCCTACAGTACAATCATATCTTAACATCACGTTATGAAGTTCTGTAACTACGCTAAAGATTACGTAATCAAACCATTCATATTGATCCGTCAATATTGGGAAATATATATCTTACAGTAACAGAACCTAGTTTCCTTCCCGTGATACGGTAATACGATTTCATTTTACCCATCAAGAAAGAATAGCTAAATAGCTATTAAGATATGATAGATGTCCAAATACAACTGAAGTATCTTGACTATGATTATAGCTTACGAAATCTGATAGCACTGTTCGATAGACATCTCATATCCAAAGAACAACAGTTTATTAGGATAAAAAGAACTTCCTTTGACTTTAGCTGTATTAGCTGATATTACCAAGCAATTCAACATGCGACACACCCGCGTATACGGATTCTCGTTCATCACCGGACCAAACGTCATTGCGAATGATATTAAGAGAACGAAAGGACTGTCTATGTAAACTGTGAAAATGTGAACGAAGTACTGTGTATAAATAACAACAAAAGTTATTGAGCTTGTTTAGAACTGTAGAAGAAAAGACTCGTCATTAATGCTTCTTCTTATTTCTTAAGCTGTGCACCCTACAATATGTGCAATACCTTTACTGCTAATTACATCAACTGTGTGCGTAATACTGATACTAATTATGAATTTAATTTGTAACGGACTACATTTGTGAGCAGATTTTTTACTCGTGCCCAGGCCGTACGGTAGGCCGGGCAACGAGTCTTAAACTAGCTTTGTTTTTTTGTTTTTTGTTTTGCTTTTCCTGTCGTCTCGCGAAAAGGCCATTCTTGCTCAATACTGTACACGCGCAACGCATTACTGGGTGCTTCAACAATATAGAAGCTCCGCCATTTGAGATGACATTTCGAAGTAAGTTTTTAGCCTTTTTCTTCGTGATTATTGTTGTTCTTTCCATATGTTAGATAGAATTACCGTTTACAAATCTAGAGGAGATTTCTTGTTGAATATTTTGCTGATTCATAGAAGATTTTAAATCTTCATCGATCGTACTTGAAAAATAAGACCCGGCGGAGCGAAGGAAATCAAACTTCAAATCGGTCTTCTCAAAACCAAACCAAAGCATTCTAGAATCTATCGAGAACCACACACAGTTCCATTAGACATAGTACTTTTATTGTCAATAATAAATTTAAGAAATATACGTGGAAATAAAGCCTTTTGGTTTTTTTTTCAAAGTCTTGTTTTGAACAGTGATATTTTCATGTGCGTGATCGAGAAAGAATACCAGTCAAGAGAATTACACGCATCAGAAATAAATCCAGGAAAACTACAATTCATCTGTTGAAAAATGAATTACCATGCACGAGGAGTGAATCATTCCAATTTTATTATGTCAAGTGATATATTAATAGAGTATCCATGCACCTTGTAGTCAAGACAATGTGTTGTTGTTTGGGTTGAATGCAGGTGTGTAGCTATGTCCCTTACATCACTAATATTTGCCCACAGAAATAATGGTATTTCATCATCAGTGAACATAGTTCAAATAATGAACATTGGTAATGAACTGTATGGTAGTTTATCTAGACTGTCCCGACAAACATTTTTAATGTTATAAACAGAAGAACCTGAAATAATTTCCATATTCAATACTACCTTTAGATAAAATACACTACAGTCCAAGCTACAGTGGTATATTCATGACTGTTGTACACTAGAAATGCAGTCTTTAATCACACAAAATTATATCTCATTTCATAATAACAATTGGTTACAACAATTGGTACTGTGGCCATGTACTGTACCTCAGATGGTAAAAACTATTTGATTCACATGCTAGAAATGCAATTGCTGTGCTTCGCCGTCAAGGAACCTGTGCCCTGCCCTTAATTAGAATGTTGCTGTGCTATATCTTTGTATTCTCTTTGTTTTTCTCTGATAACTGAAATCTACCCGGTGTTTGAATTCAGAAACTTTAAGCTCAATTGTTGGACATGGAACAAAATTTCAAAGTTCACTTTATACTTCTGCTGAACAGCCTATAATTAGATGCACATATCTGTATTGGGGGGGGGGGGGGGTACTCCCATATATTTGCTATACAGGTATGTGCTGCCCTCCAGGGTATTGTTTTGGAGCTCCTTGTCTTAGACAGGGTATAAGTTTTTCCCTATTTGTCTATTTGTCTTGAATAGGGTATGGCTTTCCAAGATTTTGCTGTCTTAAATAGGGTCAGGGCTTCTCAGGCATTTGATCATCAAATAGTCAGATGGTGTTTCCAGCTGTCGTAAAGCGTTATCAAACTCTACTAAAAAACTGCTTCATTTCATTTCGTCTTTAAAGACATCTTAGTCGGAACGTTGAAAGAGCGGTACGTTTGATAGGCTATCCAAAAATTTTTGAATGCGGATCAAAATTTACTATAGCCTTGTCCACGTAAAACTTACAACCGAGAGCAAATTAACTTGAACCGACTGCTTAGTCGACCAAGGTTGTCATACCATTTCTCAGCAGGGCACGAGTTAACCCTGCTAACAGTGTCTAGTTTGTGTATAATTTTCTTAGACGCGCCCTGATTGGCTAGCTATGTTTCCATCAAAGACGAAAAGCAAAGGCTAACACGAAAATATCGAAATTAAAATTATATATATATATCTTATAAAATCAAACGCTTATGACCCTATGCTGTGATGTAGGTGGTGTAGAGCACTTGAAAAGGAAATAAAGCAATCGGCTACACCTCGTGTTTCTAGAACTAAAAATCCTCACTTAGTAATTTCGTTCTTTTTTTATAATTTATGCCGATTTTCAAAAATCTCTCAACCGTAAGTAAATGTCCGCAAGATCAGAACAATAGGCATTTTACGCGACGATTAATAAGCTGTAGTCTACATCTTCTATCATGTTTATGTCACAGTAGGCATTCCCGAGTTTTATTTGGCAAAATAATCGTTTTCAATGCTAACAAAAAGAATACAAAAAACGTCTATATTGCTGGGTTTTCTTCATATTGGCATTACGTTCGCAAACAAAAAACCGGGCAGTTGTTTCTTGTTGTGAATTATTGCCTACATGCTTTTGCATGCTAGCTCATCATCATCATCATCATCATCATCAGAATTATCACTTTTATTTTATTTTATTCATTTTTTATTTAAACAATATTTATACAGGTATGTCCAATTTAGCCTAAGGCTGGTTTAAATGGAGTCCTGATATAAAGAGAAAACAAAAAATACAATACATTTACACGCATAACAAGACAAAAACATAACAAAAAAGCTAATAATTTCATAATTAGTTTCTGAAGTGATTCTTGAGAGCCTTTTTAAATTTTTCAATATTTTTTTCTTTGCGATATTTAAGTGGTAACAAATTCCATGTATTAGCTCCATTTATTCTGAATGAATTTTGATATTTCGTGGTGCGAGCTGGTGGAGGTCTAAGCAAATCTTTGTTCCTATTATTATAATTATGTACGTCAGAGGAAAACCTAAATTCGTGTAGCAAATATTCTGGTGCTAAGTTATTCAGATATTTTTAAACCTGCAGGCATATATGGTAAGATCTCTTAGACTGTAATGACGGCCATGAAAAGATAGTATTTAGATCAACTTGATCGGTAGATTTAATCCCCTCAATGACTCTGGCTGCCCGACGATGCAATTTATTTAGGTAGCCTTTATTAATCTTTCCGCAGCTATCCCAGACGGCACAACAGTAGTCAAAAAGCGGTAAAATCATTGCATTGTAAAGCGTGATACATGCCTCTCTAGGAATGACCTTTCGAGCTTTCCGTAACATGCCAATCCACATTGAAATTTTGGAGGCAATGTAGTCGATATGGTCATTCCAAGAAAGACATGGATCAAGCATTACTCCCAAATACTTAAATTGGTAGACCCTATTGAAATAAGTATCTCGAACTTTGACTGTAAAAACATTCACTTTTGCAAGCCTCTGATGTGTACCAAACAACATGATTTTGGTCTTAATGTAATTAAGGAAAAAGGAAATTTCTGTCAAGCCAGCTTATAACAATATTTAGATCACTAGACAAACGAGATTCAATGACATCAACAGACTTACTACTGAAAAAAAGCAGAGTATCGTCAGCATAAAGTTGTATACCGCAATCCTTAACTACAGTAGGAATGTCATTTATGTAAATTATGAATAGTAAGGGTCCTAAAATAGATCATTGCGGAACTCCAAAAAAGAAAAGATTGCGGGTCAGATGCTTCGCCATTTGTGACAATACTTTGAGTTCTGTTCGTTAGGTAAGCATTAAACCACACTAATGTTGAGTTAGAGAATCCCAATGAAGACAGTTTTTTGAGCATGAGGTTATGATCCAGGGTGTCAAAGGCTTTGCTTAAGTCCAAGAAAACCATACCAGTAAGTAATCCTTTATCCATACTGTGAAGCACTTGGTTGGTCATGTCTATCAGGCTAGTAGTGGTCGAGTGGAGAGGTCTAAATCCAGATTGGTAGGTAGAGAGCAATTTGTTTTCCTGTAGATACGTGTACACCATTTTGAGAATAGCACGTTCCATAATTTTCATAAACACCGGTAGCACTGAGATAGGTCTATAGTTATCGGGTTTACTCTTTGAGCCGGACTTGTGTACTGGTGTTACCAGCGCATGCTTCCATTCTGTTGGGATGGCTCCTTCAGCAATAGACCTGTTCATGAGTAAAGCCAAAGGTTTTTCTAGTTCCTCAGCACCGTCTTTGAGTAGGCGCGCTGGGATGTTTTTCAAACCGGTAGACTTTGATGATTTGATGTTTCTGATGCTTTTTTTCACAAACTCTTCTGTGATAGTGGTGAGTCTGAACTTTTGATGTAAATTATAAGGAAAACCAGTGTTTACGGTCACAGTCTGCAAGGACTGCCTTATGCTTGTGATGGCTGTATAGAAGTACTGGGCTAGGCCTTTAGCAATCTCTCTAGGTTCGTATGTTAAGCCAGCTGTAGTTTCTATACAGGCTATGCACGCAGACTTGTTGGAACTGGAAATTACAGACTTGAGGGTTTTCCACAAAGAAGCAGAGTCTTTCTTGTTCTCATTGATGATGTTAGTGTAGAAGTCCCGCTTTGCACTTTTGATCAGGCCTGTTGTTTTATTGCGCAGTTCTCTGTATATTTTTCACTCAGCCAAGGATTTAGTTTTTTGAGCTTTTTTATGATGGAAATCACGGCTCCTCGTTGTACTTCTGATTTCGATTGTTAACCATGGTAGACTAGCCACACGCATTCTTCTAGATTCAAGTGGTACATGTTTGTCTATTATGGTGTTAAGTGTTGATTTAAACTCAATCCAAGCCTCATCAACAGTGTTAACCTTTTCCCAAGAGGCAGTATGCAAATCTTCTAGAAATCTTTCGGTTGAGTAGTTCTTAAAATTTCTATAAACAGATTTTTTAGAAGACAACGCGGCTTTTTTGCGCGTCTAGTCAAAAATACAAGGGAGTGATCGCTAATAGAACACTGGATCACTCCAGATGCGAGTATCTTGTCCTTATCTGATGTAATAGCCAGGACAATCAATGTCGAGGACCGCTCTGTGACGCGAGTGGGTGATTTTATAAGTTGTGTAAGCTGATAAGCAATAAAGAGTTGTCGAAGATCCCTTGCTTCAGTAGAGAGTCTTTTGGGGAGCATGTCCTGATTAAAATCACCTAATAGTAGAGTCTCGTAGCCTACAGCAGACGTTTTCTCCAGAGATTTCTCTACGTTGTTTCTAAAAGTGTTGTAGTCTTCGTTGGGTGGTCTGTAGATTGAGCAAACAAGGATCTTTTTCTTATTAGGAAGAGTAATTTCAAGCCAACAAGCTTCAACATTTTGGCTAATATCAGTTCGTTGACGAGCCATAAGCTTTGTGCTGTAATAAATCGCAGTTCCTCCTCCTCTCTGGTCATTTACCCGATCAGTCCTGATAATGTTATACCCATCGATGTGTAGTTCACAGTCTGACCATGTAGAGTTCAGCCACGTCTCGCTAAGGCATAAAACATCGAATGGGTTGGCAATTGTGAGCAATTTCAGTTCATCGAGATGCTTTGGTAGGCTTCGGATGTTGAGATGAGCAATCTTTAGGCCAGGAAAATTTAATACAGGGTCGGTCCAGCCAGGATTTGGAGAAATATCACCAGCTAGAAGAAGAAGAGCAGCTAGAGAGCTGTACTGAAAGAGCTTGAATGCTTTAGACAGTTTCAGAGACTTTGGAGAGATGCTTGACTTTGGCTTGGTTCTAATTTTAGTTTTTGGTAACTCGCTTGACATCAGCAGTATTTACCCACAAAAAATGAGCTAGTAGTAGTTTGAACAGTACCTTTCGACGATTCAAGAGGCATAAGCCCTTTTAGAATGATGTAAAGTAGGTAGAAACTGCGCAATTTAAGCGGAGCGCCAAAACACACAGCCGCCATGTTGAGCCTCCTAATGACACTTTATTTCAATTTCTAACCAATAGAGATACATTACTTTGCTTATATTACAAATAGCTATTATATTTTGAAAATAATTCAAGAGATTTGATTGGCTAAGAGCCACCGGATAAATTACTATAGTCGCTGGCTAGCTGCCCAAATTTGGAGTTATAAAAATGTTGAAAACCATTATTCGAAGTTATGACGTAATTTTCTCGAATATGGAAAATTAGCTTGCAGTATGACGTCACGCTAATTTATGCGGTTCATGCCAAAAGCGAGAGAACAACAATATGTATTCTTGTCAACAAAGCACAACTGAGCAATAATTATTTTTCAAAAATAATATAACAATTATTGAATTCGTTTCTTGTAGGATATGGGGAATTATTAAGGCCGAGGTTTGTGTTATCTGCCGAAGCCAAAAAATTTTAGATATAGTCAATTGAAGAAACGTTGTCAGGTCTAAAAACATAGAACATAGAAGCTGAGACCGAAATGGTGCATGGAATGTGAATAATCATATTCTGATTTATTCATTTACGCTGTGCCTTCGATGCAATTAAAATGCTGAAAGCAAATGCAGGACCTAAGTTGGCTTCGATTTTTATCGGTTAATTGTAGTGTAAATGAATAATTCAGAATATAATTATTTACATTCCATGCAACATTTCAGTCTCAAAATATACCTAAACAACCAAAGAAATTATGGGATAGCTTCAAAGGTATATTTTTTGTGGTTCTCTAATGTCAGTGCTTAACAAAAAACATGCTTTGAAAGGCATCCCATAATTCTAAATATATATTTAACATATTATCTATATATCTAAAAGTTGCAGAATTTTTGTGTTTAAGTGTATATAAACATGTATATACACGCACGCATACATACATACACATTTACAGTCCAATACTTAGAATATGATTAAGGTCTACACCTCTTGAGTTAATAACATTTTGACCATATGTGACGTAAAATGTTATAAAGTAAGAATCTATACAACGAAAACCATGGCAACTTTCTTAAATTTGTATACAAACACTTTTTCATATGTTTATAGAAACACTATGTAATATTGCTAGAGTTTCTTTTTTTTTTCTTCTTTTTTTTTTTTTTTTTTTTGATATTCCGTTATAGCAAATGACAGTGGTAATAAAACGATAGTAAGTAGTAATATAATGTTGTTAATTCTTACCTTTATCAACCTGACAAACTACACCAGCAAGGTATTTATACGAGCACCAAGACTGTACCTTCCACCATCCCAAGTGAGTGCACTCGGCAATCAACTTTTCTTTACCATTGCATCCCACATCAGACATAAGCATTTTTGTTGTTGTCTTTCCTTCAATGTACCAAATGGGATTTACAGCTGCTTTGTAACCAAGCATTCGACAGATTACGTGAGCATCGTTTATATCCCAGCTATTTTGACAGACTGCTCCCCAGGTCCCTTGGTACTGGATTTCCACTTGACCAACATGGCTTACATTAGTTCCCACCAAACGAACTTTAATCGCTTTCTCCTCTATGCAAAACAAATACTGCTAAAGAATAAGACAGTCTTTGTGGAACATATAGAAATAATTTGCTTACATTTTTTCTATAAGATTTATTGTAACCAAATAATTGACAAGGCTGTTGTTGTCACTCTTTGAATCGAGGTCAAACAATTATTCAGTAAAAAAGCATATCATATAAATTATCATATTAATAATATCATATAAATGATAATAGAACTGAGGAGTGCATTTTGGGCTTAAATCATGAGTGTGATATCAGCCCAAAATTGCACGACACGAAGTTCTATTAGCTACTAATCATATTCATTTTGAAATATTTCTGGTAAATAAATAAGTTTTACTGAAGTACAACAAATCGTGCAAGTCATGTAGTCACGCGCGGTTGTCAACGCACTGGTCATTACAACATTCTTTGTTTAAAAAAAAAGCTGACCATCCTCTTTGAAAAATGAATAAAAGAACATGAAAGAATTAAAATAAATGCTCTAAAATGCTAAAATGAAAAATAACCTCACCTACTCTACCTGTCTAGTCTGTGCATCCATTCATTTCAGGCGAATGTCAACGATATTTTTCTTTTCCTTAATATGCGAGTTTCCTTGATTTTTTTGATGATAAAATCTGTTAAAAACAGAAAAATAATGTTTTAAACTGTTATTTAATTCTACCTTTATCTACCTAGTCTACCTGACAAACTACACCAGCAAGCCATTTATACGAGCAACTAGAGTGTACACTCCACCATCCAGCGTGAGGACACTCTGCAATCGATTTCTCTTTACCACTGCATCCCACATTGTACATGAGTATTTTTGTTGTTGTCTGTCCTTCAATTTGAATTATTCTATTCACAGCTACTTTGTAACCAAGCATTCAACAGATCACGCGAGCATCATTTAGATCCCAGGTATAGGATCCAGGAATATGATCACAGACTGCTCCCCAGTTCCCTTGGTATTGGATTTCCACTTGACCGACATGGCTTACATAAGTTCCTGGCAGACGAACTTTAATTGTTTTTCATCTGAAAACAAGAAATATGTTATTCGAATGAAAATGAAAAGCTTTTGTCGATTGTTCGATTGTTTCTTCAATATTACTCTTTGTATATTCAAAAAAGAAAAACCATCGTAAAACACAGTGGGGACGAAGGGAAGTCCAGTAAAACTAAACGGCAAAGCTGAAAGAAATAAGTAATTGTAATCCCTATTTATACGACAACATTTTTTTGGCACGCCACCTCTAATTCTAGACACGAGGGCCTAACATTTTTTTTTCCACTTTAACCGCTCTAGCGATCTTACACAATTTTTATTGCAATATCTATTTTTAGGTTGCAGGAACTTCTTTATATTAACCCTCTGGGTTGTAATCCTAAACCTTCTACCTTTTTTATGTCTAATTGTAATTTATATGCATTATTTCGTGGTAAATAAACCCCTGAACCTTGTCATGATACCCGTAATCTTTATCGTGCGAATAGTCATTGACTTTATTGGGGCTACCGTACCAAAAACAGTGCATGCCAAGTTTTTGAGGTGCCGTGTCATAGAAAACGTTGTCGCGTATAAATCGAGCTCTAACTAAGTATCTTTATATCACCTGATAAAAGTCCTTCAATCTCATTATCTAAAGCTTCAATTTACTGGCAAACGTGCTCTCCACCATACAGTATTCTATAGGTATTTAATTCATTGACTGACGAGGGAATCCCACGTTGAATTCACGAGAAAAGCGATAGCGGCGAGTGCGATATCGCCTTTTCGAGTGAATTCAACGTGGAATTCACGAGTCGAGCCAATGAATTTTCCTTGAATCGTATAGCAGACAAGAAAAAAGTTAAATAATACTAGTTTTTGACAATTTTGCTGCGAGCGCACGGGAAGTCATTTCATAGCCAACAAACAAAACTAACTGACGAATCAGGGTGAAGCTGTAAGCATGAATGAAAACCGCCTTTGCAAACCGGGCTTCGTCGTGAGGAGCAAATTTCTGATCAAATTACGTCGAAACAAACTTTCTTTTACTGCAATCGAAATGAAGAATCACCGGTGTGAATTATCCTGGAGGAACAGTTGTCAGAGTTGTCTCATGAGCGGCGCGGCAAAACAAAACGTTCTAGCTAGAACCGGGGAAATTCCGTTTGGATGACTGACTCTGGTAGTCACTGACACCGTTGAACAGAAAAACGGTAAGCATTTATCTAATTTTTATAGCTCTCATATCAAGCTTTTTATCTTTTGATGTTTTGAAAAACTAGTTTGAGCACTTTGTCGGAGTTTTTAGGCCACAGGTTCGATCAGTGAAGAGACGTTAGACACGGAGAGTTGCATGAGTTGAAGTCGCTAGGACTTCGCTAGATTTCGGCTTAAAACAAACTCAAAAATGAACTTTTCTTAAGGAAAATACTGTTTTGAACAATTAATTTTGTTAAGATTTTCTAAAAATCAATTGTTGTATTGTCTTTGAACTGATTTTCGGCATGTTGTTCGGGCACTGGTTTTGCCCAGCTTGAGAGGTGGTCTGAGTGATTTTGCATTCTCCTGCTCATCAGAAATATAATAAATAGCCTTATAGAGTACTCTAGAAAGACTGAAGTATTCACTCGTGTTTACCTTTTCTTCTTTGGATATGTAAGCAAATCTTTTAGGGCAAGAACACTTTTGAAAGTAAGTTGAAAACCGGGCTGAACATGTCTGTCGACGGTGCAGCTGTTTATGATCGTTTTCCTTTTAGTTTTTGTTTGTATTTGTTTTAATATTTTTCGAAAGATTATATGATTGAATCGGAGATGGAAATATTCTAAATTTATTCTAAAAGTAAATGAAAGAGTAAAACACTTTTCTATAGAAAGGATTAGCCAAATTTAAACTGGAAAGAAATTGATAATAATTTATATATGGACGTAAAAGGAAGCCCCTCGATTCCACAAAATATCACCGTCCTTCTCGACCAATCAGCGCGTGATTTAGCAGTATGCGATACGATTCTATTCAAAATTTGTCATTCAGCTGAGAAAATAGTTCACGAGAGCGGATATGACGTCTAATGCAAACAGGCAATATATAATACTGTATTGAGGGCCTAATCAATGAATAGCTACAATACCCGGGCTCAATGTAGTCCCGGAGCCTTAGATTTCATCAATGAATTTTCTTAAAAAACCCTACTGATCATGTAAAGATCAGCGTAAGTGTAGGTATTTGTAATGTTTCGGGCCGATTTTGTTTAATGTGCTGGCTAAATCAGTTTTTTTTCCTTCTTCTTCTTCTTTCCTTGGAGAGTGGGGAAATTTTGCACCTCCTCGAACTGTACGAGATGTTTTGATTGAAATAGTTTGGCCGAAAGATTTGACTCCAAGATCTTAGTATCTTGCCATGCTATCGAGTGTCCACAATTAAGAGCGTGTTCTTGAAGGAAGATGGCACCAGCGTAAATGGGCAGAGGTTTGTTATATTTCAAGAAACAAGAACACTATTTTTAATAGAGACTCTGGCAGAAAACTGGCTGATAATTAAATTTCTCTATTTAATTGTAAATAGCAAAATTCTAGAACACACCCTTAGTGATAGCGCGCGCTTGTTTGTTGTTACTTGTGAGCGTGCGAGGATAATGTTGTTTACGCCATAGTGTGCGTGGATTTCTGTAACGTTTCACTGTTGATTCCATTTACCCTGATGATGGGCCTTAGGCCCGAAAGCTTGGTAACAAAATTACTAATTGTTAATGTAGCAAGTTTAGGAGATTTTATGTTAAATTGACGCGTTATTTTGCCCCTAAAACCTGGAATGCAATGCCAAATCAAATCAGAACTATGAAAGGCAGTAAGGATTTTATTAAAGCAATTAGAAAGCAGAATGTTATTAATTTGATGTAATACAAGCACTATTCCTAGGTTTTAAATCATTTTACATTTTTAGAATTTTATATTTTAACTTTTAAATTTAAATATTATTTTATTTTATTTTATTTTATTTCATTCATTGATTTATTTCATTTTTGTTGTTGAGTACCTGGAAACTAGCTTTGTGGCTAAGTGTATTTTCCACGTTACACTCGATTGCAGAAAGGTTGTAGTCTACATTTTACACAAATATCTAATTTATTCAGCATACTAATGAGATGCAATTTGTAAATACGCGATCACAACACCCAAAATATAGCCTGTGAACAGGCTCTCTGGGGGAGGGGGAGGGGAAGGGAAGAGAAAGGAGAAGGGGTGGGGAGGGGAGGGGGCGGGAAGAGGGGAAAGGGGAGAGCCTGTAAGCATCCTTTGGAGAAAACCGTTCCGCCCTCAACTAAGTCACGCAAGAAGGTCACGGTTGAGTTTTCAAAATTAATCAAAAGTCAAGCTTTTATTTGAATTACAGTGTAAATTATTATTAATTTCTTTGCAACTTGGACTTTTTTCTCGCTGACAAACGATTGACAAGACAAACTTCGGTCAAATGTAGGCGACCGTTAAACATACGTCCTGGCATCTCAAATGTCCCTCAAAACTTGAAATAAATTATCTAGAACGTGGTTTATCAGAGTTTATTCTCCAAGCTTTAGTCTTAAAAAGCTCAGTTGAATAAATTAAACAAATTATCTCCGAAACATATTACTGTCGGCCGTGAATCATTCTTCGCCTTTTGCAGCATCGAGTGTTAATTTGAAGACCATTCAATAACTTCAAACATACAGAAACAAAAATCTGAATCAAAATCTGTACTACTGTGACACTAAATGAACTTCATCAATAATGATGGCCACAATTGGATTGCCGTTGCGAAGTTCCTTCAGCCATGTTTCCTGGAGGTCCTAGAGGACTTAATTCTGCACTCCGTAGACAAGTTCTGCATCGCATTCGTCGCTTTTGCGTTCTTTTATATCGTCTTCATCTCCAAGTTGAACAGCTTTTATTCATTTCTTTTGATACAGAGTTCTTCTTGTTCAATTCTTCGAACTGTTTACAATCTTTCTTGATCGTGATTGCCTTTTCTGCGACCATCCGTGACCGTCAATCAAAAATTGACCAATCAGAGTCTGATACCAGATTCTGGTATCAGGAACGGTTTTCTCCAAAGGATGCTTACAGGCTCTCCCCTTTCCCCTCTTCCCGCCCCCTCCCCTCCCCACCCCTTCTCCTTTCCCTTCCCTTCCCCTCCCCCTCCCCCAGAGAGCCTGTTCACAGGCTACCAAAATATAGTTCTTGAATATCTGCTAGAGTTTAGAAAGACTAAAAATATATTTTGACAATCATTGCATGCAAGCAATGCCGATTTGAGCAGTATTTTGGGTTTTGCATCTCATTAGATATTTGTATATTTGTGTATTTGCAGACTACAACCTTTCTGCAATCGAGTGTAAATAAAGTATGTATATATGTATGTATGTATTTAATGATATGACAAAACCAACCAACAAAGAAATATTGTTATAGAATATTATTTATATATTTATATATTACAGAATATATTTATGTTATTATGTGAGTTATTGCTATCACTTTCTTAATGGCATAAAAAATGTGTAACTGAATAGCCTATTGTTACACAAATCCTCCAGCCTGCTTTGAGTACCTCCTTTTAGATGGCCCAATATTGTCTGAAATGAAACTACTGTAGCTAGTGTGAACACCTCTCTGAGGTTGGCAGGCATTAGGTAAGGTCAGGTGTTGGTCCTAGAGTTACTGTATGCCTTTTTCATGTACTTTTGCTTATTCATTGGTTTGTGCAATATCCATGAGTTGTCTCATTGACACCTTTGACTTTTTTTAAATATCTTTTTTGAAACCAATGTTGCATGCCCCCTCTTGTAAATTTATTTGTAAATACCTTTATCTTTTTTAAGTGTAGGAAAGTGTAGGAAATGTTCACCCTATTACTATATATCTATGTGTGTGTATGTTATAGATATCTTAAAATTTTTGAAGAAGCCATTTCAGGAGGAAAAATCAAGCGAAAGCCACAAAGCTCGAAGACTTTAAAAATATGTACCGCTGACCACGTCAATAATCACTCAAGGCTCACCACAGGTAACCCAGATATTCCATATTTGGCTTCGTTCTCCGCTTTTTTGGGGGAGGGAGGCGCAGGAAAGGAAGGAAGAAGGAAAGGAAGGAGGGAGGGAAGGAAGGAAGGAAGAAAGGAACGACGAAGGGAAGGGAAGGAAGAAACGAGGGAGGGAAGGAAGGAAGGAGGGGGGCATTTGGGGTCTGGCATATCGCAACACCGCAAAGAAATAAATGTCAACACCGCAAAAAAACTTGACGGAACACTGTCACCGCATTTTTTCAAGAGGAACGTGATAAAACATTTTTGTTGGACCTTAAAATCGCAATGCCGCAAAAAAATATTTCGCTTCACCGTACATCGCACACAAAATAACGTAAACACTGCACATCGCAAGGTTTGTGATCACCGCAACACCGCATTTTTTCAGTCTCGTTCACCGCAACAGCGAACTAAAAAAGGCCAACACCGTACCACCGCAAACCCCAATGTCCCCCTCAGGAAAGAAGGGAGGGAGGGAGATGGTACTCGAGTAAAAATGAGGAAAAAAAAAACAGCAGTGTATTCTGCAGTCTATGCGGCACAGGTTCAATGATTTTTCTCGGGATCATTTACATGACAACGTGGTAATTGGGGATCAATTCAGTGGTGGGGATCCAGTGGCGGATCCAAGGGGTTGGGGGGGGGGGGGGGGGGGGTGCAGGGTGTGACGAATTAAGATTGCTGTTACGTAATAGTAGTGTACTTAATTAGTTTATATTGTAATTGTTTTCATAACGTAAATTCTTGTATGCGACTTGTATGTAAATTTTGTTATATAAATATATGTTAAGCGGCAAAGCGGCAGCTCTCGAACAAGACACGTTCAAGAAAGGACGTTGAGAGCAAAGTTTCTATGGAGAAGTAAAAGAAAAGTCATTGGAACAGACTCGCTCAGAGTCCCGTACTTGAGAGAAACTAAAGAAACTCTTGAGAAGTAATTCAGTGGAACAGACTCTTGCAGAGTCCCAGCAGTCAACCAAAGCAATTTGGTAAAGCAAAGCTAAATGAAGTGGAGCAGTTGGAGCCAGTAGTGCGAGTTTCAAGCCCAAAAGTGAAGTTAAGTCAGAAAGGTCCAGAAAGCACCGAGACTAGGGTCAACCGTAACTACAGGGCCGTTTGCAGTTCCACAAGCTCTCAAAAGTTGCAACAAAAGCCGCTTCAACAACGTTAAGTAAAAACGAACTGTGAACATATTTGTAAAATCTATTTATTTGTAAAGAATCTTGTTTGTAAAAAAGAAAAATTCTAGCGTATATTTCTGATCTTATATCAGCATTTATCTCATCAAACGTTATTTAGTAATTCTAGTATTTGGGGGGTTCAATATTAAGTCAATTAATTATTTCTATATTCTAATAAGAGTTAAGTTAAGTTAGGATTGATTTATTTATAGAAAATTAAAGTATTTTTTTGTGTTTTATGACGACTCTGAATCTGAATTCCTGCAGGGAAGACTTGGAGCGCGTGGGGTTGGGGTGTGGCGCAGGGTCGGGCATTCGTGACAGAATTTTGGTGTCAGAAGTGGGATCTGGTCGGATCTTTTCACCTCAACAGCGTTCTTCAGGTCAGACTGTAAGAGATTCAGATTCACAGCTTCAATATATTTTTTCTGTTTTCCATAATTATGAGTGTTGATTACACCACGTGGTCTTTAGAGGAGTTACGTAATGAAGCTGAAGCAAGGAACCTTAGGTTCAGCAGTAAGGATGGGGTTAAGACCTTAGTATCTAAACTTAGGAGGAATGACCGGCGTTCCACTGGGGGTTCAAGCACCGGAGAGGGAGAGAGTGCGAGTGCAGACAAGTCTGGTTTGGATGAGAAAAAAGGTAGTAGTGGTATGACGTTTGAAGAACAGATACAGTTGATGGAGTTAGAGAGGAAAATAAGGATGGAGGAGAGAGAGACAGAAAAGGAGATTGAGAAAATGAAGATTGAGGCTGAGAAAATGAAGATTGAGGCTGAGAAAATGAAAATGGAGGAAAAGGAGAAAGAAAGAGAGGCTGAAAGAGAGAGGCGAGAATCTGAAGAGAAGATTGTGCAGTTAAAGTTGGAAGCGGAAAAGATTAGACAAGAAACGGAGCGGCTACTAGAAAAGGACAGACGTGAGTTGGAAAGTTCGCGTGTAGAAGAAAAGAGCTCGAGTGGGTCCACAGCTGTACAAGAAAGGCCCAAGTACATTAAAATAAGAGAAATGCGTGAAGGAGAAGATATTGACGACTATTTTAGAATATTCGAGATGACGGCAAAGGCGCAATTCTTACCCAAAAAGGAATGGATAGGTAACTTGATACCCAAACTAACCGAAAAGGCTAAATCTGTTTATTTAGAAATTCCAGATCACATCTGTCAAGATTATGAGGAGAGCAAGTCAGTCATTATCAAAGCCTACCAGTTAACAGGTGACCACTACAGGTATAGATTTCGTACTTCTACAAAGTTGCCCGAGGAGGATTTTGTTCAGTGGGGAAACAGAACAAAACGATACCTTAACCGCTGGATGGCTGTTGAAGGAGCAACAGGAGATGCAGAGAAGATCTTAGAACAGGTAATGATTGAGAGGCTTCTAGACGGTGTAAGCCCAGAACTGAGAGCTTGGCTAAAAGAAAAGAAACCAAAATCTGCAGAGGAGCTTGGCAATCTTGCAAATTTGCACGTGCAATCAAGAAAGGGACCATTAGTTGGGGGTAGGTTCGTGTCATTTAGAGACCAAAAACCCGGAAGTTTCCCGAATAAGGATTCGAATTCCAAACCTGTTAAAACACCAGAGCAAACGCCAAAAAAAACAGAAGAGCCTTTAAAGCCAAAGACTACTCCCGTGGGTAGGGCAAGCAAACCATTGAAGTGTTGGAAGTGTGGCAACGAAGGCCATATGTCATTTAACTGTAGTAAGGGGCGCGGTAGACCGTCACAAGGTTACTTGTTATGTATGACGCCACTAACGACTGATCGTTCCGAGTTTTCAGGTTGTAAAATCAAAGGTGCAATAAATGGATTATCGGCAGACATGGTCATTGACTCTGGTTGTACGAGGACGCTTGTACGAGGGAAATATGTTAAGCCGGAAGCATTCATTGGCGACAAGATAACCGTTTTGACCGCCTCAGCAGAACGAATCATTGTCCCTTTAGCTTGGGTAATTATCGAAAGCAAACAAGGCAAGCACCGAGAACTCGTCGGGGTGTTGGACAGACTACCTGTTGATTGCTTACTTGGTAGATCATCCTTTGGTAAGACTTTGTCGAAAGAAGATGTCTTGAATCAGTGGGAGAAAACTGTACACGTTGAAGGAGATGAAAAGGATGAAGCACTTGTTATGACACGACGCCAAAGAGCCTTAGAAGAAGCACAAAAAAGAGCTGACGAGCTAGTTGATCGTGAGAATGTCTTGGCAACAAAGAGTCTTTCAAAGCCAAAAGCGCCAATTGTAGCAGATGGACTCGAAGAAGGGAATCTACGATCTCTATTTGAAGAAAGGGGGGATGAAGACCCGTTGCAGGAAATGGTAAGTAAAAAGCCAACACTAGTTAATGAAGTAAAAGAACCGGAAGTAGGGAGTGTCCCGATCAACATCCTCGACAGGGGGAAAACCCAGTTAATTGATGATCAGAAAAAAGATGTAACCCTTGAGAATGTACGCAAGAGCATCAATTCCAAAGCCCCTACAGACAAGGATGGGTACTTTTTGAACAAAGATGTACTTATGCATCGCAAGATAATTAAAGAAATGCCTGATGGGTCTAGATTTGTAGATCGCATTATAGTACCTGAATCTTACCGACAGGAAATTTTGCGTATCGCGCACTCAATTCCTCTTGTTGGTCACATGGGTACTAAGAAAACTAAAGAGAGAATAACAAGTCATTTTTTCTGGCCAGGCCTAAGTAACGATGTCCGTAATTATTGTGCTACTTGCCCACAGTGTCAAATGGTTGCAAGGAAGATGAAGTCGAATAGAGCGCCACTGAAGCCAGTTGAAGTTGTTACGGAACCCTTTAAGAAGGTGGCCATAGATTTAGTGGGGGAGTTGCCTAGAACAACCACTGGGTATAGATATATCTTGACCATTGTAGATTATGCTACTCGTTACCCTGAAGCTATACCACTACGCAGTACTAACTCGAAAGTAATTGCAGATGCGCTAGTACAGTTTTTTTGTAGGGTTGGTATTCCAGAAGAACTCGTCTCGGATCAAGGATCAAACCTTATCGGTAATCTAATGTCTCAACTGTACCAACAATTGGGGATTTCCCATATTAAGACTTCTGTCTACCATCCTGAGGGAAATGGAGTTGTGGAAAGGTTCAACGGAACACTCAAGGCTATGCTTAAAAAATTCGCGGGAGATTGCGTGCAAACTTGGGATAAATACTTACCGTATCTTCTTTTCGCTTACAGGGAAGTTCCAACTGAATCTACAGGTTACTCTCCATTTGAATTGTTATATGGCCGAGTGGTAAGAGGACCGCTTGCGGTTATCAAGGAGACGTGGTTGGAGCCTGAACCTACTAAAAACAACTTGATAAGCCATGTTTTGGAACTGAGAAGAAAATTAGCTACCATGCAAAATGTTGTCCAGGAGAACATGGAAAAGGCCCAGAACAGACAAAAGCGCATTTATGATGCTCACAGTACCAAACGACGTCTTGAAGTTGGCGACAGGGCTCTTGTATTGCTACCTAGTCCAGGAAGTAAACTAGAGGTTAAATGGCAGGGACCTTTTACAGTTACCAAAGTGCACAACGATGGACTTCACTACGAATTGGACACAAGTAAGACCTACAAGCAACATCGTACCTATCACATAAATCTTCTTAGTAAGTGGCAAAGTAGAGATGAAATTGCTGCCCTAGTAATGCCCGAGTCACCTGATATGACATTGCCACATGAAGCTAATGTTCCCTCAACTGATAATAAGGAATCCTGGAAAGATGTAAATATTTCAGACGATCTCAGTGAGAGCCAAAAACGGCAAGTTGAAAGCTTACTTGAAAAATATTCAGATGTGTTTTCTGATAAACCTAACTTGACAAATGCTGCCATTCACAAGATTGACACCGGAGATGCCTCTCCTATCCGCTGTTCACCCTATAAGATACCACAAACTCTAGAAGAAGAGGTAGAAAAAGAAATACACAAAATGCTAGAAATGGGGATTATTCGTCCATCTAGTAGTGCTTGGGCATCGCCTATCGTAATTGTGCCTAAACCAGACAATACGATTCGTTTTTGCGTAGACTACAGGAAGTTAAATCGTGTGACGAAAATGGACGCTTACCCTATACCATCCATGGATCGGATGATTGAAAAGGTTGCCAGTGCCAAGTTCATTACCACACTTAATCTAACTAAAGGTTATTGGCAAATACCTCTGGAGGAGTCAACAATTGAGAAATCTGCATTCATTACATCGAAAGGTTTGTATGAATTCTTGGTCATGCCGTTCGGTATGAAAACTGCTCCGGCAACGTTTCAGAGAATGATGTCAGATGTTATTTTAAAGGATATATCATTTGCAGATGCATATATTGATGATGTTGAAATTGATACTCCCAGTTCTTTTTCACAGCACCTTGATGAGATACAACAAGTCTTACAACGATTGAGAGACTGCCATCTAAACGCAAGACCGTCCAAATGCAAGGTGGCGATGGCGACAGTAGACTTTGTTGGTCATAGAGTTGGAGGAGACAGAATAGAACCACGAGCTGCTTTAGTGGAAACAATTAAGCAATACCCACGACCTGAAACAAAGAAACAAGTAAGATCTTTTCTTGGCTTGGTAGGCTACTACCGCAAATTCATCCCTAATTTCTCCCAAAGAGCAGCAGTTTTGACAGATTTAACCAAAGGCAAAAATCCTAGTAAAGTACATTGGGAAAATTGTCATGAACTGGCTTTTCAAGATTTGAAGAAGGCTCTGGAAAATCCACCTATACTAAGACCTCCACATTGGGATGAAGAGTTTATTCTACAGGTTGACGCATCAAACAGGGGACTTGGAGCCATCCTTAGCCAGCGTGATGTGAATGGGGATGAGCATCCCATTGCTTTTGGAAGTCGAAAACTACAGCCAAGAGAACAGAACCTTTCCACCACGGAAAAAGAATGTCTTAGCATTGTATGGGCTGTTGATTTGTACCGCTATTACCTGTATGGCAGAACCTTTAGATTACAAACAGATCACAACCCGCTAATCTGGTTAAACCAAGTTAGAGAAAAAAGCAGAAAATTGTTGCGTTGGAGTGTGACGTTGCAGGAGTATGATATGATTATTGAGCATAAGCCAGGAAAGGAGAGTGCGAACGTGGATGCCTTGAGTAGAGTGTAAGGTGTTATGTAAGTGAAAGGAGAAATGAAAGTGAGAAAAAAGAAAACGTTAGTGACATGAGTATTGGGGAATGGTTCATTTTTCTTTCAGTACTTTCCATTTGTATTTTCACATTTCTATTTTGTATCTTTCAGATCCAGAAATAGACTTAGAAAGGGGGGAGGTGTGACGAATTAAGATTGCTGTTACGTAATAGTAGTGTACTTAATTAGTTTATATTGTAATTGTTTTCATAACGTAAATTCTTGTATGCGACTTGTATGTAAATTTTGTTATATAAATATATGTTAAGCGGCAAAGCGGCAGCTCTCGAACAAGACACGTTCAAGAAAGGACGTTGAGAGCAAAGTTTCTATGGAGAAGTAAAAGAAAAGTCATTGGAACAGACTCGCTCAGAGTCCCGTACTTGAGAGAAACTAAAGAAACTCTTGAGAAGTAATTCAGTGGAACAGACTCTTGCAGAGTCCCAGCAGTCAACCAAAGCAATTTGGTAAAGCAAAGCTAAATGAAGTGGAGCAGTTGGAGCCAGTAGTGCGAGTTTCAAGCCCAAAAGTGAAGTTAAGTCAGAAAGGTCCAGAAAGCACCGAGACTAGGGTCAACCGTAACTACAGGGCCGTTTGCAGTTCCACAAGCTCTCAAAAGTTGCAACAAAAGCCGCTTCAACAACGTTAAGTAAAAACGAACTGTGAACATATTTGTAAAATCTATTTATTTGTAAAGAATCTTGTTTGTAAAAAAGAAAAATTCTAGCGTATATTTCTGATCTTATATCAGCATTTATCTCATCAAACGTTATTTAGTAATTCTAGTATTTGGGGGGTTCAATATTAAGTCAATTAATTATTTCTATATTCTAATAAGAGTTAAGTTAAGTTAGGATTGATTTATTTATAGAAAATTAAAGTATTTTTTTGTGTTTTATGACGACTCTGAATCTGAATTCCTGCAGGGAAGACTTGGAGCGCGTGGGGTTGGGGTGTGGCGCAGGGTCGGGCCCTCCCCTTTTCAGTTGGGTCCTCTTATTTTTTTCTTTCTTTCTCTCTCTCACTCACTCTCTATATCTTGTCTAAACGTGTAGAACAATATACTTTCCCAAAGCATTACTTTCTAAATGTTTGTTATTGGTTGGTTTTATCGTAATTGTTTAGCCCAAATTTCGCGCCCGCTGCGCTCGCGAAAAAGGATAACTATAGAATAGGTTACGTTGTTTTAGCCTTTCAGAATTTGATGGCTTGCTACAGCCCTGTGATGTTACTTTAGAAGGGGGCTTGAGGAAATTATGCCCTCTGTGTTTTGTAAAATGGTGCACCCCTCTTTCAAAAGGTCTAGATCCGCATTTCTTTTGTGTCGGCGGTACAACTAGTCATGTTTAAATTTGACTGAAGATTACACGGAATTGCTCAAATAGTTTGTTATCCTGTATATTTATTTCAGTTCGATGCACATGCTTCTGACCAGATGCTTCGGCTTCTTTCAAACCATGTGATTCAGTGTTAGGGTATTTAGTGATAGCTTAGTTTTATTGATTAGGTGTCCTAAAGTGTCTTTCAGTCAGCTTAGCGTTAATTGTCAAAAATTTTGCCTTAAATTGAGAAACACAAAAAAGTTAAGATTAATAACGGAATCACGATACAATTTTCAGATATTGTACCTATTATTTTCGTACGTTTGTGGAGTTCCTCAAGTGTTTGATAATAGTCCGACAGGAATTCAGTATTATCATAAACCAAGTGCATTTTACTTCCATTTCAATCTCTCACTTTACTTCCTTTTCAATCTCTCACTGTACAGTGTACTGTACTTCTTTATCAGGACGACTTGCAAGGACAAAGCATTACAAGGGCATGCAATGCCTGAAGATATGAAGCCTTTCGTTTTCCAGTAGCAAACTCTACCTTTAAGTCAAACTCTTCACACATAAGTTTCACATACCAAGAAGACTGCGATGAAACAGTTCCTTCCTTCCTTTTGCGGTGTTGCGGTGATGACATTTATTTCTTTGTGGTGTTGCGGTGTACCGGCCAGACCCCCCAATGCCCCCCCCCCCTCCTTCCTTCCTTCCCTCCCTCGTTTCTTCCTTCCCTTCCATTCGTCGTTCCTTTCTTCCTTCCTTCCTTCTATTCCCTCCCTCCTTCCTTTCCTTCTTCCTTCCTTTCCTGCGCCTCCCTCCCCCAAAAAAGCGGAGAACGAAGCCAAATATGGAATATCTGGGTTACCTGTGGTGAGCCTTGAGTGATTATTGACGTGGTCAGCGGTACATATTTTTAAAGTCTTCGAGCTTTGTGGCTTTCGCTTGATTTTTCCTCCTGAAATGGCTTCTTCAAAGAGGATTATGTACTTGACTGACCTCTGATGGATATGTTTGAAAGTTGCCGTGAATTATGAAGCTGGACTTCATTGGCGTTGTCACGTTTCTCTTGGACTGATTCGGTTGCCAATGCTTTCAACATGGAGAACAATTATTCTTTGATGATATATTTTTGCTTTGAGTCAAGGCAAGTCTACTTATAGTGCCAAATTTACGTTGTGGTGATTGAAAATTTGGAACTATGATGCAGTAAAAGTTGGGGTCGAAGCAGGCTAATTAGCATATTTCAGTTGCAAGACCCGTCAGTTAACTGATCAATATTTCTTTGAAATTGATAAAAACATAAATTATTGTCATTAGAGCCCTTATTCATCACTTTCTCAAGCCAAGTAAAGAGGATTTAACCATAAAAATCAGAACAAAATGCGAGGTCATATTTCCTGCAATTGCAATAGATGGGTTAGTTTAAAGCAGCATGACATCGTTATTATTTGATTGCCTAAAAATATAAAACAATTCCTTTCAAAGGCTAAGATAAAGTGTTCACATGATGTCAGTTGCTTTACGATTTCAGCGTTACCACTAGAGTTATGGATCCCTAAAGTTGGTCAAAATTCAGCAATTTTCAAATCTCGAAAACCATGTAATGTTTAAAATACCTGTATTCGGTTGCCAAGGCAACAATTGAGACACAAAGGCAACCAAACGAATAGCAAAAGATTGATCTTTTCTAGGATATTAAAATTATTTTCAGGCATTAGGTAACCTAGTTACATTGAGGTATTAAAAAGTTGGAAATTTGAGAGTGTTTTTGATCAAAACTGGCCCAAAATAAGGCATGTGCATTGCCATGGAAACCAAAGGCTTCCACACCTAATCATATGGGTGTTTCTTCATAGGTAGGTATAGGGAAGCTGTATGCAGAGTTTCAAGAAAATCTAATTTTTGGAATGGCCGCCCATTTCAAAAAATGTTTGATATTTACAGTCATTTACACTTAAACAGCAACAAAATTATGAAATGTTTATCTACTTATACACAAGAAAAATTGTATTACATTCATGTTGATTTGGGAAATGTTTTGGATAATGAGTAAGAATATGGATCTGAATTTGTTTACCAATTTTCTTTCCAAAATAGAACAATATTAAGTACGTATTGTGACAAAGAAAGTAAGTTATGTACAAAAATATGATTCAAAACAGTTTTAAAAAAGCTATGCAAGTCAGCCTCTACAGATTAAACAACAAAATCACTTAGCGACCGACTGCATAAAAATGCCAAACATTGATCAGAACTTTCCTCAAGCGAGGACTTTTTGTTGGCATTTATGCTTTGTTTCTTGCAGTCTTGTTTTCCACAAAATAGGCAAAAAAGCTGGTACTCTCGCGTCAAAAATCGTCAAATTCCCACTATATATATACATTCTGAGTTTTGAAGAAGCATATGTTGCAGTGACAATGCTTCGTTACTCCATTGCAAGTTTTGTCTTGACAAATGTTTGCATTTTCGAAGCAAGAAAATTGATTTTCTGCGTTTTCTTGTCTTCTTCGGCCGCCATCTTGGTCCGCCATATTGACACGGGGAGACAAAGAAATTGACCAATCGTGTTCAATTATGCAAGGCCGGAGGACAGCCAATCAGAATTTAGCTAAAAAATTTGTGAAGCAACAAAGCTTTAGAGTTTAGTAGTGTTTAATAAGCTAAGTTTTATTTCACAGGTTTATGAAAATCACTCTATACTAACCTTTAATAGGTTCAATCTGCATGATCTACAAAAAGTATTATTATTCGCTATGTCTCTAATACATAAAAAAATTACAGTTTCAATTGTAAATTGCTTTAATAGCCGATTAGTTTTAGTAGCTCGGAAACAAAGTGGGCGGCATTAATTAACATTGATGTGTTAAACTTTTCAAGTCGAGTTGTAAACAAAGGGATAATTCATCGATCCCGCATCCATTGTTCTGCCTCCGTAGTTACTGTTGCTACGTCGGACAAGCTAACGTGTTTTTTGATGTACAACCTGATACATGCACCCGATTGCTGAAATTTGTAAAGGTCTTTCTGAGACTGAGCTGAGTGCATTCTAAAGGAACATCAAGAAATCGTGTGATAATATCTAAAACATCTTCGAATTCGAGTTTTGTTGCTCGGACATTTACTATTCCATTGGGAAAACTATCCATTGTTTAGTGGCCATTCAAGCAAAGCCGGGATCGGTGTATTGGGACTAAAAGCACGGTAGAAATGTGTATTAACATAGACAAATTAGGTAGAAGTTTAAATGCTGTATTACTGGTTTTAGTTTTAACGTTCTGATGTTCCGGACCTCATATTAGGATATCATAAAATTGAAAGAATAGTATTTTCCCTCACTGTCGGTCACCGCTTTGAAGTCGGTGAGCAACTATATATGCCGTAATCTTGTGTTGGAATGAAGTTGTATATTTTTTATGGCTAGAAAAGAAAACCTGTTAATTACTGTTTTGTCGTTTTGGAGTGATATTCAAATACTTTGAAAATAGATGTCTACCCAATATTTCCTGATGAACTGATGAACTCTTGCGGACACGTACCCCGCTATTACGGACATCCCCGGTTGTACGACTAGTATAGCTAAAGCCGGCGATACACGCTGCAATTTTTTCTCGCGTTGGCCATGCAATTTTAGATTTTGTTGCAGACAAAAATTACAGCGTCTATCATCACTCTGCAACATTTAGTACGAGCGTGCAATATTGCAGAGAAAAGTTCAAACTTTTGAACTTTCTGCAACAATTTTTTTTGTTGCGAGACATCGTTGCCGCCTATGTTGCCAGACATGATACACTCGGCAATTTCGCTCTCGCAACAAAATCCCTAAAATTGCATTGCACGCGCGAAAAACAATTGCAGCGTATATCGCCGGCTTAAATCCCCTCCTGGCATTGCAAACATCCCGCTATATTAGCGGAAAAGTTGCTGACTCTTCGTGAAATCGAAAACTTACACTTGAAATTCGTTTTACATTTTTTTAGATAGCACAAATATTTGGTACAATAAATTCGAATTACACGCAATTTACCCATTATACTTGACGCCATATTCCAACGTCAAGACTTTTTTTAAGGATATACTGTCCTCTTTTTAAAATAGCATTTTGGATTATTTTTGTGTACAACACTGATCGAGAACTTGTTTAGTGTTTACACACTGATGAAAGCTAGTTTCATTTTCTTTTTCTTTTTCTTTTCTTCTTTTAATTGCTTGCTGTAACAGGAGAAAGTGTGTTTCTTATTAAATTTTCTATTTATTCTTTGTACGTTTGATGTAAAACGCAAAAATTTTTAACCCCGTATAATGCAGATCAATCGATAACGGGAAAACAAGTAGTAGTAAGTAGTAATGTTGTTAATTCTTACCTTGATCTACCTGACAAACCACACCAGCAAGATTTTTATACGAGCACCAAGACGGTACCTTCCACCATCCCCTGTGAGGACACTCTGCAATCGATTTTTCTTTACTACTGCAAGACTGTTGTTGTCACTCTTTGAATCGAACTCAAACAGTTATTCAGTAAAATAGCTACAGCATATCAGTTGTGTTAATAAATGATAATAGAACTGAGAGGAGTCAATTTGGGCTGAAAGCATGAGTGTGATTTCAGCCCAAAATTGCACGACACGAAGTTCTATTACCTATTAATCATATCAACTTTGAAATCTTTTTGGTAAATTAATAGCGGAGCTCCCAAAGGCCCGCGCGAGCGGAGCACCATACCTAAGAAAAAATGGTAACCCATCGAGTTGATTTTTCATGGCTTGAGTATACGTCACTTCCGTCCGTCCGTCCGTGTACATCGCAATGCTGATTGGCTGATTGATTTTTGGCGCCAACTTGACGCGCGCTGACACTTTGAAAACTGAAAATTTACAAGTTTCCTTGCAGTTTTAACTTGCAAAACTTAAAAATATTATTCTCGAAACCTCGTAAAAATTTAGCGATTTTCATGATCATTAATCTGTGCCAATCTTGACAGGTTAAAGCGAAAAAAACCGTACGTTTGAATTTTTTTCGGGCCCGGTGTCGTTTCAAAAGCTGCTCGAAAGACGAAGGACACACTAGAATATTTTCAAAGTTGGAAGACTTAAAGGTTAAAGTATAACAAATCGTGTAAGTCATGTAGTTACGCGCGGTTGTCAACGCACTGGTCATTACAACATTCTTGTTAAAAAAAATAAAACTGATCATCCTCGAGCTCTTTGAAAAATGAATAAAACTGAGAACATGAAAGAATTAAAATAAATGCTCTAAAATGCTATAATGAAAAATGATCTCATCTACTCTACCTGTCTAGTCTGTGCATCCATTCATTTCAGGCGGACATCAACGATATTTTTTCTTTTCCGTGATTTGCAATTTTCCTTGATTTTACTGATTATAAAATCTGTTAAAAACAAAAACAAAAATAAATTTTAAACCGTTATTTAATTTTACCTTTATCTACCTAGTTTACCTGACAAACAACACCAGCAAGCCATTTATACGTGCAATCAGAGTGTACCTTCCACCATCCATTGTGACGACATTCGGCAATCGACTTTTCTTTACCACTGCATCCCACATTGTACATGAGTATTTTTTGTTGTTGTCTGTCCTTCAATTCGAATTATTCTATTCACAGCTAATTTGTAACCAAGCATTCGACAGATCACGTGAGCATCGTTTAGATCCCAGGTATAGGATCCAGGAATATGATCACAGACTGCTCCCCAGGTCCCTTTGTACTGGATTTCCACTTGACCAACATGGCTTACATTAGTTCCCACCAGACGAACTTTAATTGCTTTTTTATCTGAAATGACTGCACACATTTTAATGGCTAAATCTCTTTTACTAAATTTATTTAATGCTTGTGTAAGTCACACAATTTGTCTCTGAAACAATTATTTGATAATTAAATGATAAGGTTAAGAAAAAAAGGTTCCACAAACTACAATCCTTGCCAGAATTGTTGGCACGATTGTTGGGATGCGCGCGCACCGTGGATGGTAATAAAATTCCCCCCCCCCCCCCCCCTCCTGTACAATGTTGCTGTGAAAATTCCGACACCTACCACTTGGAAATCGGTCGGACATACCTTTTAGCTACCAGCAATTTCTTATCGTGCCATGGCCAACTAATTTTGGCAAGGACTGTGTAAAACATCTATTTTATGGTCTATGTACTATAAACTGCACAACAAAGAACTAATCAGTTACAGTTCATAAAGTATGCTGGTGGACGTTTTTATTGATAGCAATAAAGCTGAGAGGTTTTCATTCGTTCTTAAAAAACGAGAAAATATTGGCAAACAGAAGAAAGGGAAAAATCCTGATTTTTGGTAAACGTATAATGGTGTATATGTTTAAGTCTAAAAGAATGAGACCAAACATAAGTCAGTACGAGATTGAAGTGATACAGGCCTTTTCATGCAAGTAGCTTCGTTTGACCTTTGTCATCAGTGGTCGATAATAAGATTTGTTAGTGGTATTGCGTTTGCATATAGTAGTAAGATGGTATGCGATCCAGCTCACATAAAATACGATATTGACAATGTTAACCAAAGAATAAATTCTACTTAGTTCTTAATGTCCTATGAATTATAAAATCTCTACTACACAAAAACTGTAAGATTAAATTCAAGTTCGAGGAAGACTAAGGAATCACTTTATCACTTTTCATCAGTTACTTAAATCACCATGGCATAGTAGCCTGAGTATCAATTATCAGCAAAAACATTTATAGTTCATTCTCTCCCTTGATTTGAAGGTTTTTCTCACGATCCTCCGGTTTTCTTCCCTTCATCAAAAACGAATTGGTGAGTTAAGAGTTGGTTGTTTGATTGAATGTAGTAAAAGTGTGTGTGAGAGAGTATATATTAGGACTTTCTCAGTCCATTGTAAAACGCATTGAGACGTCGTAAAATGCGCTGCATGAATACCTAATGAACAAGGGCGAGGCTATATCATAACCTAAAACAAATACTTTGAAAAACTGCTTATAAAACAACAGGCAAAAACCTATCAGAACTTGTTTAGAATTGTCGACGAGAAAATTCGTTATTTTTGAAAGATATATATTTATGCACTATTCATAGCTATGATATACAACAGACTGCGTTAATCGGTAACTACAACAACTAAATAATAAATGAATTGAATTGTGAAGGGCGCAGCTCAACGTGATGAAGTCCAAGGTATACAAGGGCGCTTTCATTACGAGACAGTTACACATTAACACATTAATTACGTACATACAAATTTACATACACACACATAGCAGCTTTCATCCGACCTATATGTCTCATCAGGGAGTACAACTTTGGTCAAAACTAGTTCGTTTTTACTGAGGGAAGAAAAACCGGAGTACCCGGAGAAAAAACTCTCGAAGCAAGGGAGAAAACGAACAACCAACTAAAGCCATATGTGATACCCTGTCAGAGAATCAAAACCGGGACCAAAGAGGTGACAGACCAGCGCTCTCACCGCTTGGCCACCCTTGTTTTCCACCCAACTGCATGCATACGTGCAACACTGATGCAATGATAACAATGACAAAAAATTTTGTAACTACATATAGGCAGTTTTTTTGAAGTTCATAATTCTAATAATGTTATATCAGCCAATCCTTCTTGCATTCGTTCGTGCTGAAATGAATTTAGCAAGGTGTGGTAGTAAAACAAAAGCAACACTTAATTCTTAACTCTAAGATCTTTATACGTGCACCTAGAGTCTACATTCCACCATCCACTGTGATAACACTCTGCAATCGACTTTTCGTTACCACTGCATCCCACATTGTACATGAGTATTTTTGTTGTTTTCTTTCCTTCGATGTACCAAATGTAATTTACAGCTGCTTTGTAACCAAGCATTCGACAGATCACGTGACCATCGTTTATACCCCAGCTACTATCACAGATTGCTCCCCAGGACCCTTTGTACTGGATTTCCACTTGACCAACATGGCGTACATTAGTTCCCACCAGATAGACGAACTTTAATCGCTTTTTCCGCTGAAAACAAACGTCGGATAATAAAAAAGCCTCCCACATTGTACATGAGTATTTTTGTTGTTTTCTTTCCTTCAATGTACCAAATGTAATTTTCAACTGCTTTGTAACCAAGCATTCGACAGATAACATGAGCATCTTTAATATCCCAGTATCCATCACAGACTGTTCCCCAGGTCACTTTGAACTGAATTTCCACTTCGTATCAAAGATTGCGCTTTTGTTCTGGCGAAATTTCAAAGTGGTAATAGACCATTTCACGGTTGTCGTGGCTCAAACTCAGCCTCGACAGCGTGTAATATATTCTTCAGAAATCGACTGTAGCCCATGCATGGTAAGGTAAGAAATGCACACATCAACAAACAATAGAAACACTTTAAAATTCCACGGGCTGTAGTCCAATTCTAAAGAATATATTACACGATATCGAGGCTGAGGTTGTGCCACGACAACCGTGAAATGGTCTATTGAATTTTGGGTACTGCTATTGAAAACGACCATGACTAATAAGCCTTTAGCATTATGACGTTTCATCTATTGTTCATCAAGAATATGTGTTTGTATTCTCCAGGGATTCTTAAATTTGAATATGAAAGATTATTGATTATATTCTGGTATAGAGGTATGGAACGTCATAAGGGACGGACCATTAGAAAAGTGATGGGGGGAGGGGGTGGGGGCAAAAGCAAAAAAAAATATTTCCAATAAAAAGTTTTAAAAAAAATATCTGCCGGGATAAAAAAAAAATTCATTTCCGCTTTTGGTGCCCCCCCCCCCCCCCAAAAAAAAAAAAAAAAAAACTTATGCCAATCCCAAACTCCCCCCCCCCCCCCCCCCCATCACTTTTCTAATGGTCCGTCCCTAAAGGTAAAGGCTTACATCCGCTATTGTTTGACTTCACTGATGCGATCTTGAATAAATTAGCATGTGTTTAACTAGCCAAAAGACGATCTTTACTCGAGGGAGTTTGTGTGCCAGAAGCAAAGCCTTCGGTCAATCTTCGGATGGTTCAGTATTACCGTGGGGTCCCCTGAAGGAAAATGTGTATTGTACAGCTGAGAAATGAGTTATTTGAGTTTTAAACTAACTATAAGTCGAAGATTAGTTGAGTTCTTGACAACAAGTAAACCGTACTGAAATGAGTTTCTATTCGAGTTTTAAAACTATAACTAAAAGGCAATTCATTGTTTTTGTTGTCTCTGTGTCCTTGACAACCAGTAAACAGTAGTGAAGCTACATTTTACGGTCAGAAATGAGTTGTGATTCGAGTTTTAAAACTATAACTAAAAAGGCCCGCCGGGTAAAAAGCAAATCATTGTTTTTGTTGTTTCTGCATGTGTTCTCGAGTACCGATTCAAGTTTTTGAAAACTAACTAAAAAGTCGAAGATTTGTTATGTTTGTGTTCTTGACAACCAGTATAGTAACTGAACTGTGCCCACCCCCGGCCACGGCCAACATGGCTTACCATTAGTTCCCACCAGACAAATTTAATCGCTTTTAATTTCCTTTGAAAACTTCATGTACTTTTTAATGCATACTTCTTGAAAATTATTTCTTATTCCAGATCGTTCTAGCTAATATGAACCGCTATTTGTCTCTACATCAAGTAAAGTTTCCTTTACTGCAATACAGAAAGGATGTTTGAAAATAAACAACAATCGTCGATCTGGGCGCATCTATTTGCTATCCTAGCCAACATTTCATACTAATACTGCTAAAGTTATGAGCCCTGTTTGAGTGTAAATTTTTACTTGGTTGGGAAGACTATTTTCACACACAACTGAAATATCACGACTGTGACAACAGGTAAGGGAACTTGATGACATTTTTCATTAGATGTTTATCTCCAGCCTTTAACATACAACTATTTAGGATAAATAAGACCACCTCCTTACACTTTAGCAGCACCAGCTGACACTGCTCCGGAGTATTGTAACAAGGTAGTTCCGCCATAAGTTTGTCGTATGTTCCAATGCAAAAAGTCCAGACTACTGCAACACGTGAACAACATTTGAAAAAAAATGTAAAATGTGTGGCGTTTGTTTAGAAAAGTCGTCCTAAAACAACGGTTCGTCAAGTAAAGACCGACACGGAACGTGATTTTAGCGCTATATACACGCTTTTAGAGGTCACGCCGGGCACAAAGGACCCCAAAATCGGCATGTTATGAATGTGCCATTTTTGCCCTAACCTTCGTATCTTCAACAATATTTGATCATTTATTTGCAATGAAATTTTCAGTGATGGCTAACTATAAGTGGCGATTTATTTTGTCATGTTTAAAAGTTACCATTGACGTGATTTTGACGATTTTGACGAATTGCTACATTTTTCGAGAATATCCAGATAACTTCAAGAGATTCTCAAAACTACATAGTTTGAAAGAGAATGCCATTCTCTAAAATTAAAATACGCCTCGTGAGTCCATAACACTTTTGACTATCTAAAAGGTAAAAAAGTTTTGTTTTTTTTAATTTGTACTTCGAAGAGCGGGGAGTGGTTGCCCAATTTTCCCGTGTTTAAGCTTAATAATCGAAGGTGCGCCTGTCGACACTAAATCTCGTTTATATTGTCCTATAGTGTAATTAAGTTATTTTTTGTGAAACAATACTTAGTTAGCCCTTACAAATTTCGTTTAGTGTAGCAGTAAATAAGTTGTATTTATATATTTCACGTGCATTTGTAAATCATATAAACTCGTCCAAGCGGCTCAGGCGCCGTCTAGCTCTCGGACAAGAACCGTTCGCAAGAACGCTGAGAGCACAGTTATGTGAAAGAAAGAGATAACCTTACGAACGAGAAGGCTAGTACATTGTAGGAGCAGTCTCACTCAGAGACCCAATATTAACTAGCTCAAGGAGCAGACTCTCTCAGAGTCCCAAGTTTATTTAAAGTCAAGGCTAGTGTTGTAAAGGGAAATTCAGATTCAAGAAAGTCAAGTCCCGTGATCATACAGTTTGCCACAGTCTAAGATGTGATAAGGATTCTATGCAGAAACCTAAACCTCGGAGCAAGAACAAGTTCCAACCAAGGTTAGAAGTAAAGAATCCAACTGACTAGAGCAAACCGAGTGAAACAAAGGAAACAAAGTCAAATATTAACAGACTTTAACAAGCCGATTCTACAACTTTTAGTAAGAACTGTAAACTCATTTGTATAATTTAATTGTAAGAATCTTGTTTGTAAAAAAAATTCTAGCGTTATTTATCTACTTTATTTAGTAGTTCAAGTATTCTAGCGTTAATTATTTACTTTATTTAGTGGTTCTAGTCACTTCTCTTTCTCAAACTCCGATCTACGGATATATTTCAGTCTTAAAATATATAACATCTTCAAAGATTCAGTGGATTACGTATCATGATAACAAATACATGTATAACACCTTGTGACGGGCTTCTTTTATTATCGCAGTTCCTGCTTCAGTCCTGTCATATCATGATTGCTCATAATTGCTTATACAGGTACAAAAATTATTTTTATCTTTAATCATCATGGATACGGAAGTTGCTGTTTCCACAGTGATGGCATTGTCATGTGAAAAAAAGATATGTTTTCAGAAAGGAACGTAGACAACCAGTGAGATCATTTGTAAACTTCCAAATTGCGTGTATCTAGTGATGTGTGTACGGATATGCCTGTTATATACTCGCGTCATTTTCAATATCTGATTATTTGAGCATCTTTTAAAGGCTTACTTTGTTCAAGGTGTCAGTAACCTCTACCTCTAAGTGCTCTAGTGTCCGCTGGTCTTAATCCATTTTTTTAGTTGCGTTTTGATATGGATAAAACTTGATTAACTACCTGACAAACCACTCCGGCAAGCTCTTTATACGAGCAATAAGCTTTCCACCATCCCCTGTGAGAACACTCTGCAATCGACTTTTCTTTGCCACTGCATCCCACATCCCACATGAGCACTTTTGTTGTAGATAATTTGATTCACAGCTGCTTTGTAACCAAGCATTCGACAGATCACGTGAGCATCTTCTATATCCCAGTAGTACAAACTACAGACCGCTCCCCAGGTGCCTTTGTACAGAATTTCCACTTGACCAACATGGTTTACAATAGCTAGACAGTTCCCACTAGACGAACTTTAATCGCTTTTTTTTCTCTTATTAGAAACGTTTTTGGAAAATTCTCCTTGGTTTCATTCACGCTGACATTTCTTTTAACAAATGGTAGTAAAACAAAATCGACAGTAAACTCTTAACTCTATGATCTTTATACGTGCACCTAGAGTCTACATTCCACCATCCCTTGTGACCACACTCTGCAATCGAGTTTTCTTTACCAGTGCATCCCACATTGTACATGAGTATTTTTGTTGTTGTCTGTCCTTCAATGTCCCAAATTCGATTCACAGCTGGTTTGTACCCGAGCATTCGACAGATCACGTAAGCATCGTTTATATCCCAGTTAAACCTGTAATTGACAAAGTCATAAACACAAACTGCTCCCCAGGTCCCTTTGTACTGGATTTCTACTTGACCAACATGACTGACATTAGTTCCCACGAGATAACTTTAATCGCTTTTTTGCTATAAAACAGACATTGTTGGATAATAAAAAGAGCTCCACACAGACTAAGAGGCACAATGGAGTAGCAATTCTCTTTGTGTCTTTTGCACGTTTTTGTTCAAAAATGTTGCCGGGACAAGACTGTTTCCCAGAGACGAGTCCGATAAATTCAAACTGACTGAGTACACGTTTCATGAGTAGTGCAGAACAAAGGAAGTTTCTGAACAAAAGTGTTTTCCTAACAGAAATTGGCCTAATGCACGCCGGGAATGCATAATTTGAGCTATTTGGTTTTGTAGGCTTAGTAAGATCATTCATTTCACGTACATTAAGATCCTAATAAAAAAAATAGTTGCAAAAGACTGCAAAAGAAAAGAATAAGTACATTCGAAATAATTCCACATTATGGTGGATTCTACTTGATAAACCACTCCATGGAGCACGGCTGTTTATACTAGCAATAAGCTTTCCACCATCCACCGTGAGAACACTCTGCAATCGACGTGTCCTTCTTCCTTTTGAGTGGCATGGTTGGCCTAGTGGTGAGAGCACTGGACATCCACCACTGTGGTCCGGGATCGAGTCCTAGCTCGGGTGCTCAGATCATATGTGAACTGAGTTTGTTTGATGTGTTGGTTTTCTACCATGCCACAAGGGTTTTTTCCAGGTTCACCGGTTTTTCCTCCATCAGCAAAAACCAACATGCGAGTTGAGCGTTGTATGAAAAATACTTAATGTAGAGATAGTGAGTGTGAGGGCCAGCAGATGAAGAACCACTATGTGGATATGCTGCTGTGAAAATATTTTTTCCTTTCTTTCTTTCTTTCTTTCTTTCTTTCTTTCTTTCTTGCTTGCTTGCTTGCTTGCTTGCTTGCTTGCTTGCTTGCTTGCTTGCTTGCTTGCTTGCTTGCTTGCTTGCTTGCTTGCTTGCTTGCTTGCTT
The DNA here is from genome assembly GCA_029948255.1 of Telmatactis stephensoni. NCBI lineage: Eukaryota > Metazoa > Cnidaria > Anthozoa > Actiniaria > Isophelliidae > Telmatactis > Telmatactis stephensoni. Next base: position 733,240 of record JALIZF010001825.1, on the reverse strand, counting down.
GCTTGCTTGCTTGCTTGCTTTTAACAAATGGTAGTAAAACAAAATTAAATCGACAGTAAATTCTTAACTCTATGATCTTTATACGTGCACCTAGAGTCTACATTCCACCATCCCTTGTGACCACACTCTGCAATCGAGTTTTCTTTACCAGTGCATCCCACATAGTCCAAGAGCATTTTTGTTGTTGTCTCTCCTTCAATGGCGACAATTCGATTCACAGCTGTTTTTTTCCAATTAGTGGGTACTTAAAAGTAGCTTTATGGTTACAAATAGAACAACGGGTGGGTTGATTAAAACGAGGAGAAGAATCAAAATGAGCCTCGTGCCAAGGACACTTTGGACAGCCCACAATGCTTTTAACATCGAAATTAAAATGTCCGCAATATATAAAGCACAAAAATGTTTTGGAGCTCGTGTGGCTTCTTCTTTGTTCTTTCTAATATATTATACCACTAGTAAGGATGAATGCGCTTTTTAGCCACTCTCAAAGTGCCCTAGGAGAACTATTTATAGGTTTTTAGGAATGTCGCGCATGCGTTGACTGGACTGGATTAGGCTAGGCTAGGCTAGGCTAGGCTAGGCTAGGCTAGGCTAGGCTAGGCTAGGCTAGGCTAGGCTAGGCTAGGCTAGGCTTTTGCCTTGCCTAGACAAGCCGAGCGTAGATTAGACGAGCCTATAGCTAGACAAGACGAGACAAGAGTAGACGAGCAGAGACGAGCCTAGAGGAGACAAGACAAGCCGAACCAAGTCGGCTGTGGCTTCTTCTTTGTTCTTTCTTTAAAAAATGTTTTGGAGCTCGTGTGGCTTCTTCTTCGTTTTTTTTTTTTTTTTTTTTTTTTTTTCCTACTAAATATATTATACCACTAGTAAGGATGAATGCGCTTTTTAACCATCCGTTATGAGAACATTCTGCAATCGACTTTTCTTTACCACTGCATTGCACATCATCTATAACTTTGATCTACGAATATCTTAAAAGATCATCTTCAAAGATTCAGTGAATTACGTATCATGTCAAAATGTGTCAATTTTTTGAAAAGGATTGAGATAAAAGAAATTACACGATCGCATAATGATCTCATTTGTGATAAACGCCAGGAAAAATTTAATACGTGCAATACCAAGGCGCTACATTCCACCATCCCACATTCCACATGAGCATTTTTGTTGTCGTCTCTCCTTCAATGTTGTTAATGAAATTCACAGCTGCTTTGTAGCCAAGCATTCGACAGATCACGTGAGCATCGTTTAGATCCCAGCCACCATGACAGACTGCTCCCCAGATCCCTTTGTACTGGATTTCCACTCGCCCAACATACCTTACATTAGTTCCCACCAGACGAACTTGGTCAAGCAAAACCAGGGCGAAATACAAACTTTACATACCTTTAATCAGTGCATTAAATATGCTAAAGGTATCTTGCGTCCCTTTAAGCCATAATTTAAACATGATTAAATCAAACTCGGCATTACTCTCCTTTATCAACATCGCAAAGGCAGATTAAATGTATCCAACATTTAATCACACCTAATAAATATTATTAAAGGGAAGTAAAGGTATAGAAGGAAAAAATCTCATTTACTGTTGTATTAAAGATGTGTAAAGGTACCTTTAGGTTTGTATAGCACATTGTGTAAAGGTTTGTTATGGTATACTCCGAAACGGTCCCCAGTGTACCAAAACAAGCCTTTACGCAATGTATTATACAAACCTAAAGTTACCTTTACACATCTTTAACAAGATTTTAAAGAGACCTTGTATAATCTGAATTGCGAAAGCAATTACAATTACATACTAGGCTAGGTTTTCAAAATCATTTATTAAATTATATAAATGTAACTAAATTAAGTTGTAGTTTGAAGTCTTACAGGTTTTTTGAACTAGCTTTCTACTGGTTTCATACGCCGGCTTCCTAGCTGTCATTTTAGCATCACGTTGCTGTTGGTAACATATCGTTGCTATGTTACAAACAAACATTTTAGCGTCCTTACCAGATCATACTCAATTGTTTATCGGTTCTTGTTGTCCAGATACGTTCTACATTTTATGTGCTGCTTTACTTTTAACTACTTTCTGATTTCACGAATTGCTATGGATAATCTTCCGCCTGGGTATATATATTGTTCGCACTGTAACGAGAATGTTTCCGAGTCCACATACAGACGACACATGAATTTATTCTCGAGACAAGCTGTTGGTATAACGCACCGTTCAGTTATAGAAGACACCTCATCATCTGACTCTGAAACTGATTCTCTTGGCGCTGCAATATCGTTACAAGACGGCGACCAACATGATTATGAAGTTAATTCCGAGATGTTTGTAAGTATGTTTATAACAGCTGTTCATTGTATATACATTCAAAATATTAAGTCAAGTCAGTTGCTAAATGTCTAACACAGTATATATAAAGTTTATCGCAGTATACAAGTGCAATTGATTCTGAATTAGATATAAATATGAAACTTATTTCTTGCAGGTTGAAAGTGGAGTCTATGATAGTGATATTGATGAGACTATAGAAAACAACGAAAAAGAAGAATACGAATCAAGTGATTCTAACATAGACGAATTTTGGGATGATGTCCCTGAAGCGATAATTAATGAAGATATTGAGACTCCAGACCCTTTACCAGAACCAAAGCCTAAAAAGAGAAGGTTTCAAGTGGTACAATCTCTGTTACACTGGACCCTGTATTTCCTGCTTATCTGGCAAAGCTACTGTCATCTCAGCGATAACGGTTTAACTTGGCTGTTGAGATTTTTTCTTCAGTTTTTAAAAGCCCTCAATGTCCACATTTCCAACGAAATCCTGACAGATTTAATCGCTGCATTTCCTTGTTCCCTGTACATGGTAAGACAGTATCTGAACTTAGACAGAGACAATTTTACAAAGTTTGTTGTTTGTCCCAAATGCACAAAATGCTATAAGTACGATGAATGCTTGGCTAATGTAAATGGTCGTCTTGTTGGAAGGCATTGCACTAACATATCATATAAAAGAGGAAGACCCCATGAATGTAACAGTCCCCTTGTCAAGAAAGTTACCCTCAAGAATAAGACCGTTAAATTCTATCCAATCCATTACTATTGCTATAATGGTGTCATAAACCCCCTTGAAAATCTTGTCCAGAAAAAAGGTCTTCCAGAGAGGTGTGAAGACTGGAGACAAAGAGACCACAGTGGCTCCTTCATGACAGATATTTATGACGGTAAGCTTTGGAAAGACTTTAAAACCTTTGATGGAAAGGCCTTTCTGGATGCCCCTAGGAATTATGGCTTCATGCTGAATTTTGATTTTTTTCAACCCATGAAAAGAAGAAAAGATTATTCTGTCGGTATACTATATCTTGTTCTTTTAAATCTACCCCGATCAGAACGATTCAAGTGGGGAAATGTCATAGTGGTAGGAATAATTCCATCAATGAAACACGAGCCAAAAACACTGAATGAATTTTTGAAGCCTGCCATAAGTGAGCTCAATGCCTTATGGTCGGGAATTTATATCAAGAACAGCATAACAAGAATTCCCCTCAAGTTTCGAGCGGCCATTCTCTGCACATCGTCAGATATCCCTGCGGCAAGAAAACTTTGTGGCTTTAAAGGACATAGTGGAGAATTAGGTTGTTCTCGATGCTTAAAAAAGTTTCCTGGTAATTTTGGAGAGAAGCGAGATTATTCTGGGTTTGAACGCAGCAAATGGCAAAGTCGAACGAACAGAGATCACAGAAAATATGCGAAAAAAATAAAAAACTGCAAAACAAGAGTGAAGGCTCAGGAACTTTCGAAAAAGTATGGCATAGCATTTTATTCATCCTTACTTGACCTTGAATACTTTGATGCCATAAGATTTTGTGCCATAGATCCTATGCATAATTTATTCCTGGGTACAGCCAAGTATGTCTTCAAATTGTGGATCAATGAAGGTATTCTTAGCAACCAACAATTGAAAAAAATTGACTGTAGAATAGAAGAACTGGATGTACCGCCCCACCTTGGAAGACTGCCAAAAAATATTTCTGCCAATTATGGCACATACACTGCTGAACAATGGAAAAACTGGACAACATTGTATTCCCTGTTTGCTTTGAAAGGCATACTTGGAATTGAACATTTAAGGTGCTGGCAAACTTTCACTTTAGCATGCAGGTATATCTGTAAGCCTATTGTTTCAAACGCGGATGTATTAAAAGCAGATGGCTTACTGTTAAAGTTCTGTAAAGAATTTCAGTCATTATATGGAAACAAAGCCATCACTCCTAACATGCATCTGCATTGTCACTTGAAAGACGTTATTGAGGACTATGGGCCAATACAAAGTTTCTGGTGTTTTAGCTTCGAACGTTATAATGGCATTGTGGGAAGTATTGCTACGAATAACATCACTATAGAACTACAGTTAATGAGGAAGCTCTGCACATCAAAATTTCTTGAAAGCGTTTCTTTGCCTGAAGACTTCCAACCCTTGTTTAGTGACATAACGGAATCAATTCATGACTCTACCAAAGACCAAAACCCTTGTGATACTAGCAAATCCTTTTTAGATCGACTACAGTACTATGAGATGGAATCTCTACCACTATGTGATATTAACTGGTTCAACACTTCTGCAGTTTCTATGCCCTCAAGCTATAGGCAAGTGTTACTAGATGATGAAGATACAGGTATTCTATTACAAGTATATAAACTAATGTTTCCCAGCAAAAGCATTTCACTAGAGCATCTAAGTAGATGCATCAATAAGTATGGCACAATGAACATTTATGGTCTTGACTTTGGTTCAAAGATGGCCCACAGAAGCAGTAGATCAACAGGAATACTTGCATCATGGCCATGTTATGATGGCAGCATTGACCCCAGTACATCAAATGTAACATTTGGAACTGTTGACTATTTTTTTGCACATTCACTGGTTCTAGATGGAAATTATAGTCAACACATTTTTGCCTGTGTAACCTGGTACCCGTCATGCAATGATACAATTTATGCCAGTTTTAACCCCCTTATGGTTGCATGCAAAGACGTCCCTTTTCCTGGAGGACCATCAAGATTTATTCCTGTACAGAAAATATCATCTAAATGTTGCCATGCTACAGTGCTAAATGACAGTGGTAGACAAAGATATGTTATCAGCTCTTTAATTAAGCATTTCTGCTGATTATCAATTCCTTGAATAATTTGTGTTAATAATGACTGTAAAAATGACTACCTAACATAAAATTGCCAGTTGATCAAAAACAAGTCTAATAGATCTAAATATGTTTAGCAATTGATTCCTTTTTCTAATTCTTTCTTTCTTTCTTTTTCTTTCTTTCTTGTTTAAAGATTTGAACTTTTTTAACCAAAAATTATGAAAAGCTTAGAAATAATATTTTCAATTCCTGGCCTTTTATGTGGGGTTCCGTGAATACACTGAACAGCAATAAGTCTCATGTCCTCATACTTATTGTAATGGCATATGAGTGATAACACAAGCCCAAAAGCATATATGTCACTAGCTGTGGAGTGGGCGTGAGTTCCTCTTACGACCTCTGGTGCAACATGTTTATGTTTAGACCTGTAAGTTTCTTGTTCTTTTAAAGACAAGGTGTATTTCCTAGTGGAATTTATCTTTTTCATTTTACCAAAGTCTATCAAGATAGGAATATATTTATTTCCTTTGGCATGAAATACTATATTATCACCTTTGATATCACAGTGTATATATTGTCTCTCATGTAGGTAGGCAATTGCTTGAGCACAATGCCAAAGACTTTCAGCCCAATTCTTTTGGTCCTTAAGTAGATTGGTCCTTGCACCTTTGGCTAATGTGATATTTTTACCATCAATGCCATAGAATTCTATGATCATAGCATATGGTTTCTCAGTAGTAGATATACCATATACAAATGGCAGTCCTGGAAAAAAGGACAGTGAAATAAACATACTATACTTGCAAGACATCTCAACAAGCTAAGGCAGCTAGTTCAAACGTCGAATCTCACATGTGCTGAATTCAATGCAAATTAGACAAATCTTTTGTTTCTATCATTATCATCTCATTTGCAACGCATTCGACACATATGAGATGCAACGTTTGAACTAGGCCTAACAGTAATATTAGACTGACTTTCAATTTTAGACTTGATATCCCTGGGGGGGGGGGGGGGGATACTCCCATACATTTGCTATATGGGTATGTGCCACTGGAAATGGTATGGTTTTTGACCCTGCTGTCTTGAACAGGGTATACATTTTACCAAAAATATTGTCTTAAACAGGATCTATAGTTTTGATGAGATCCCAAGCCATATCATCTTTCTGTGTCTTAGATAGGGTACTATATTCAAAATTAAAAAAAAGTGCCTCAGCTGTTTTTTGTCTAATCATATGCAATGGATCGGAGGGTTGATTATTTTCTTGTCTTGAAGAGGATACAATTTATTCACTTTCAATAATTATTGTCTTAAACAGGGTCAGGTTTCTAGACCTCTGGCAGCACACCCTATCCAAAAGGGGGTTGAGTACCCTCCCCCCTTGGGCTTGATTACATTGAATAACAAATTACTACTGTTCTGGTCTGACCAGCCTTGTATTCACACAGAAAAATAAAAGTGTTTTGAACATAAGTGAGAGGCAAGTCAGACCAAAACAATAGTTATTTAAATTATTGCCACATTTCAATTTGGGGTTTTAGACTCTTTTTGTCACAAGCTACTTAGGCAAGCCAAAATGCAAGCGACAAGTAAAAATTCACAGCTGTATTCCCTGGTTAATCAACCAATAACATACTTATTATACAATTCTGCAAAAATCAATACAAATGATGTCATTTTTATTGCCACTTTTGACTTTGATTAGCTCCAAGCTTTGCACCAGGAAGCTATTCAAATGTTACTAACCTAATATGGTCTTATGTTTTTTGCATTCTTGTGCATATTATGTGCGTTCTTTTGAGAATTGTATAATAAATATATATATATCCTTAATTTGCTAGCTTGTTATTGTACAGTGATAAAAATGATCATATATGTTGAGGATGCTATTCATTTTTTCATAATAAGAATATTTCTAAGTGACATATTTGATATTTAGCAGGAGTTGTGAATTAATAAATTGTCATTTATAAGTATAGGTAAATTACTATCTTTCTTAGAGAGCTATTGACCCTTGTTAACCAAATATACAATGATTGTATACACTGTATACAATATATAATTCTACATGTATAATCCAAATTATAATTCTAATTTATTAAACAATTCTCAAAAGAATGCACATAGTGTGCACAAGAACGCAAAAAAATATGAGACCGTATTAGGTTAATAACATTTGAATGGCTTCCCCGTGCAAAGCGAGCGCAAATCAAAGTCACTTGTCACTTGCATTTTGGCTTGCCTAAAGGCTCGCCAAAATACAGCGTGACTCGTAAAAATACACAGCTGTATTAGCTGGTTAGTCGACCAATAACCTATATGTATACACTAGTTTCAGACAACATTGTCACAGTTCAAATAAATAGAAATCAATGTGGCAAATTAACAAGGACTTGAAAATGCTCACATTTTGAAATTAGTTCAATAGAAAGAAGTGTGTTTTTAATACATTACTGGCATAAAACCAGCATTCATTTCAGTCTAGGCTTGATGCTCTGAACATGACAGCAGTGTGTTTAGTTAGATTACTACATATAACATATATATCAATGCACGTTCTCAAAATTGGATTAAAGGCTTATATTTTTTCCTTTTCCCTTCTCCCTCTCCTTCCATTTCCATTTTTCCAAGCTTGACATACCGGCTACACTGAGTGCTTGTAGATGAAGTCTTCTAAATGTATGCCTAGTTTGCAAAACAAAGCTTTATTTAATTTTAATGCATACCTGGGTGATCAAAAGAATTGATGAGTTTGGCCTCTTTTTTAACCATTTGAGGGGTAACAGATTCTTTGAAGTATTTCACTGCAACAATGTTCCCTCTGTAGAGCTTCTTCTTACATTCTCCAAATTGTCCCTCGCCAAGATTGAGTTCTTGTGATAAACTTTTGATGTTTATTCTTTCAATTTGACGTATTTGTCTGAAAGGATAAATTAAGCTTCATTTTAAAACTTAAGTGATAATCAGATCAAAACTTCGAGGCCATTATAATCAATTAACTTTCCTTCTTTTTCTTTCTAGTAACAAATACTAATTCACTGAATTAATCTCAATTAATCATTAGTCTAAGCTATATTCAGGATCAATTTAACAAGAAAACTACCAGCCACATGTAACTTAACTCGATCATGTAATTGATTTACATCACTATCTCTTAAACAAATCCAAACAGCAAAATATTAATATTATCGTCATAAATTCTCTGTGCAAATGTAGTACATAAACTCACGTGTATTCACTATCATCTGATTTTCGCTGCTGGTGCCATTTCTTCCAAAAATAAATCGCTCTCTTGCGCTGCTCAATGGCGTATGTTGACTTTTGCTCTATGAACTCTTCAATCTGTCTCCTTTTCGCCTCAATCTTTTCTGCCTTTAACTGTTTCCTTTCCTTCTTGGATAATATTCTATCTTCTTTACGCTTTCTTTGCTTTCTTTTTCGTCTTCTGGCTCTTATTTCATCGCTTGTATTTGCGCGGGAAAGTCGTCTTTGTTTGGCATTCCTCGGTGGCAGTGAATCAAATCCCTGCTCGTGTTGCACTCCACTTGTGGCAAGTGAGTCACTCGCCTTGTGAAATACCTGGCTAAAATGCGCCATTTCAACCAGTTTTGCAACACGATATTTCCACCCACAAAATGACCAAATAAAATCGAAATTCTGAGTCTAGATAAAACTTAGTTTGCCTTCTTTCCTTCCAACAAGATGCAAATTATGAACAAGATCAAGAAGAATCGATCGCATGGATGGCTGCGCACGCATATCTTACCCTTTCCTGACCCCTCCCCCCATAAGAGCTAAAAAGCCATTTCATTTGCTCTCAAAGTGAGACAGTTCGGCAATTTATAATAATTTACGAAGAGTTGTCAACATTACGTAGCCTGAAGAAAAAGAAGCCGTGATTCCAGCAGCCCCAAGACATTTCAAATGATTATGTTTGTGTCGTGATTTTGAAGCTCACTACTCCTCACAAATTCATATTTGTTTTTGATAGTATGATGAGCCAATCATCAGTTTTCCCGCCAAAATATGAATTGAATTGATGTCATGAAACCAACTCATTCAGGCTCTCTATTTAGTCCTGCCTGACTGTTTCCGCTGTCACTGGTATCGTTTAATATTAGCTAGTAGTGTATATCAAACTGAGTATCATGGATGTTTCACTATCCGATCACTATGTCGTTCTGCTACAGAAAGTAGTGGACGAAAGCAAGTCCCTTCAAGACGAAGTTAAAGGAGATAAAGTTCAAGATAGGGCTGCCCTTCAAGCTTTATCCCAGAAGGTGGATGACCTTTCTTCCAAGGTAGACAGGATCGTAACTTCGCGACCTGTAGGAGGACGAGTCCGTCAAACTGGAGGAGCCGCTGTTAAAGTGCCGAAGATGTGCAGTGTAAGTAGCGAACTCTATTTTCTTTCTTTTACATACGTACACTGACTCGTAGCGGAAAATCAACCGTGTTTCGCTCCCGCCTAAACTGAAGCACAAGATAATTTATCCTGTTTATCTGCCTCGCTCAAGATGTTCGTGTGTTGCTTAATTGTTTGGTGAAAATGCTTATAAAAAGGGGCAAATGCAGCAACTAAAATAGCGTATATCGCGTACTTTGATTCAGCCTGTTACTGGACAGTAAAGTTGAGCGCTTTCAGTTCCCGCCTAAAATTGCATTTGTTTACTTTAAATTCTAGCTTGCCTCGTTGTCCACTCTAAATCATTTTGCGGCACTCTGATTTCTTCTTCCTTCATTTATTTTTTTACCCTGTGAACAAAAAAGCTTTTAGGGATAAAAAGGGCAAATTTAGCAACGAGAATCAGCGTATATCGTGCAGTATTCGATTCTTTGATTCAGCCTGTTACTGGACAGTAAAGTTGAGCGCTTTCAGTTCCCGCCTAAAATTGCATTTGTTTACTTTAAATTCTAGCTTGCCTCGTTGTCCACTCTAAATCATTTTGCGGCACTCTGATTTCTTCTTCCTTCATTTATTTTTTTACCCTGTGAACAGAAAAGCTTTTACGGATAAAAAAGGCAAATTTACCGGCAACGAAAATCAGCGTATATCGTGCTATTCGATTTATAATACAGTACATCCCTTTACGGGACAGTAGAGTAAAAGACATACTGAATTAGCATAAACAAAGCAAACATTTTAAGTTAATTAAATGAGTCTGTGTGTGATTAAAGTAAACAAAGCGAGTCTTGTGAAACATATTAAAGTGAAGTTGTTTCATTGGCTTTGCTTGTTAATTGCATTCTTATTTGATTATTGTTCTTACATTGACCCTTGCTTTGTTTTAGAACGATGTTCGTCAACGGCTCAAAAGAATGGCTGCTACTGATCCCGATAATTTATCCTTACATTTAGATGAAAGGTAAATTTTCAAATATTTTTTTTATCTTAAAATAAGAAACAACGAGCTTCGCTTGATAAAATCATAAAAATGATTAAGTTGAAATATTGCTGATTAATGCGTATGTTTCATTTTCTTTTCACTATGTAGCCATGACTCAGAGCACAACCTCATGCTCTTTAACAGGACGAGAGACGAAATATATCACTCCTACGGTGGAGCTGACAAGTGTCCATGGACTGTTGTCCAAATGAAAGGTACGTCTATGTCTCAGAAAGCATCTTTTTGATTGCTTACGCGCGGTGCCTTGTTTGTTGGACCACACATATCAAGAGACGGAAAATTAAATTGTTTTAGCCCGATACAAATCCGGTATTAAAAATTTTGCTTCTATATGTTTCCAATTAGTTCCAATTAGATATAAGCTAATACCTAGCCTTTTGATTTCTTTATAGTTGCCCTCAAGACCTATATGCGGTCCTTGAAAGCTAGCGAGAAGAGAAGGGTTTCGGGCAAGCAGGAAGAACACGTTAGATCATGTCGCAGACAAAACAGGAAGAAAGAGGTAAAAGTTCGGCACAATTCTTATTTTTAAAATGTTTGCTTAGTAACTTAACTAAGAATGACTGCATTATAAATATTTAAGCGTAGCTAATTACTTGAAAATTCTTTTTTAGAAACTTGGGCGACGACTTAAAAGCCTTGATGGAAAGTCAAACTGGACCCCTGAAAAAAAGGCCAAAATTGCTGATTGTTTGCGACTTGACTACATGTCAAGTGAAGAAAGCGACGTAGAGGACGAGGCTCCTTACCGGACAATTTCGTATACAGTGAAGCCATTGCAGTGGGAAAGCCAGGACCTAAAGAAGGCAAAGAAGTCGCTCGATAAACACCACATGGCTTCTTTGCCTTCTTTAGTTAAAAAGAGGGTTTTACCAAGAAAGATTGGGGCATTTCCATCTCAAAGGAGAAAGCCCCAAGACTGCCCTGATTGGGCATACCAATACTAAGAGAATATTAACCGAGCGCGAGGTCTGTACGGGGAAACATCAGACCGAGGTCTTGACAGTACGGACCGAGCGCAGCGTACAAAAAAGACCAAGTGAGCAAGTGAAGTCAATAAATCGTTTATTATATGGCATTTCGTCATGAACAAAAGAACTTAGTTCCGGTATTCTCATTTCGTCGTTTTCACTCCCGAAAACCGGATAATAGAATGCTCACAGTCGACAGTCTCTTTGTCAAAAGATCAAGTTAATAATCGTTATTATTGCCTTAGTCGCTTACTGTAAATTAGTTATTGATGACTCATGTGTCATACTCATTGATTGCCTCTTGTATCATATAAGAAAATATATAGTTCAAAATAAATTTTTTTAACTTTAGTAGCTGTTGTTCTTTTATGCGACTCTTTTAAACTAAAGTAATCAACCGTTTCAACTGCCAGTACATTTTTGCTAAAAAGCAAAAAAACTATGAGGTGTATTAAAGGATACACATCAGATTAGCTATGAAAGTAATGGCTTTATAAAGGTGTGTAAAGGTGTGTAAAGGTGTCTTAATCTACCATTTACACGGATATTACTGGGGGTTGAAAGATACCTTTACGAACATTTATGATAACTGCATTAAAGCAAAATATAGGTGTGGTACCTTTACAGAGATTCAATCATCGCATTAAAGCATATTAAAGGTACCTTTGGTATTGATTTAACCAACATTTATTCATTCATTTAAATATACCTTTATGGACCTTTAACATTCATTTAACAGAAACTAGTAAAGCCTCCACTACTGATCATAAATTGCCACATGTTAAAGATATGTAAACATACCTTTAATAGCTTTACTCATGCTGATTAAACGTATGTAAAGGGTCCATAAACACACCTTAACACACCATTGATCAGCATGTAAAGTTTGTATTTCGCCCTGTGACGTGTCTGTCCCCATAACAGCTCCCACAAACTGAAAAACTCTCCTAAGTGGCCCTTACGATAAAGCCTCCATCAGAAGAAGGGTTTGTAAACACCGAACGCATTGAACGGTTATGTTTTAGCAGCTAAAAGTAATACGATTATCAATATATTCCCTGTTTGCTGTTGTCTTCACTGGGTTTCTTATATTGTGGGCAACTATTCTGCGGATCCGCTTTCAAAATGTCCTTACAGTGGTTGTAGAACTTTGATTCGTTGCTGTCAAACCATTTATTTGCCTTGCGCCTTTCTGTTGATTTCTGTTTTTTTTCTCTTTTTCCTGCTTTTTTAATCTTAGCTTGTTCAGTTTGGTCTCTTTCAGTTGGACTAGTTTTGCGATGGTTACTTTTGCATGTATCTGTTTTTCATCCATTTTCTATTCCTTCGTAGCTTTGATGTTAATTTTCCATTTCTTTTTATTCTTTTTATTTCTTCCGTTATTTGAGATATCTCTCTTCTCAAGTCTTTCATTTTGATCTCAATGTGTCGTTGCCATTTTGGTTTACGTTCTTGTGTTTCTTTGTCTTTAGTCCCTTGATTTTTCCCTTCTGTGTGTTCTTTCCATGCTATTGCTGTTGAGTACACAGCACAGTTATATTCCCAGAGGTATTCACATGGTTCATCTTTGGGGTCTTTCTGTATAAGTGACGCTGCTATAATTCCCAAGAACTTGATCTCATTAGCTTTTGGGATCTTTTTACAGAATGTATTTCTTTGTCTCTCTGTCCAACGTTTCTGTGCCTTGGTAGTTTCGTACCATTTTTGGGCAATGTTATTGAGTGCGTTATATTGATCTGTATCGATTTCTATTCTTGCCGTGTCCATTTCTGTTCTTAAGGTATCCGTTTCTGTTCTTGCCGTGTCCATTGTTATTCTTGCCGTGTCCATTCCTACTCTTGCAGTGTCAATTTCTGTTCTTGCCGTGTCCATTCCTATTCTTGCCATGTCCGTTACCTGACTTTGTTCATTAGTGCTTTGCATTTGTGTTATCTGATTCCTAATTTCATTCATAGATGTTTGTTCTGGTTGACTTGCTTCCTTCACTAAATTTGCATATTGATCTCGAAGATTGTGAGCTGATTTCTCTAAACTAGCGTACCCTTTAGCTTCCCAGAATTGCTTTGTAAGCTCCATTATTCCAATCTTTCTTCCATTACTTTTTACCGGGCATTCTTGTGAGGAATAAAGCGCTTCTGCCTCCTTTCTTGCATCTATTTATCTTATTATTGAAAGTGAAAAGCCTCTTTAAGGCCAAAATGATGGGTAACCAAACATTTGTCTACCCATTTAGCTCTGAACAAAGAGGATTAAAAACATCTATAAAAGCAAATAAAAATATCATTTAAAAACAAAAATGTAAAAATGTGCATTTTTCCATAAAAATTCTCTTCGAATAAAAAAAAAAGAAATTAAAAAATTCATTTACTTAAAAGTTATCTTTACTTAAAAATGATGTCCTTGATAGCAGAAACAAAACGACTATTCCCCTTGGATTAGTCCAGATAAAAGCCTTCTTATCAAACTTTCACTCTCCCATAATACAACCTTTGTCATTTCTCCCAATACTTTATCAGCATTGTCCTGAAGTAGTTCCTTCAGGACACTTAATACTTTGTTTCCTCCACCACCAAAGCATCCAATAACCACCGGCAATATAAACACTTTAAACCCTCTCCTCCTCTCTCTCATCTCAAATGCAATCTGCTGATATTTCATCAGTTTTTCTCTCCTCTTTTCCTCAACATTTTCTTCCATAGGGCATGACATATCTATAATATAAATCTTCTTTTTGTCATTATCTTCAATAACTAAGTCAACTTGCACTTGTCTTCTTTCTCATCTTAAATTCAAAATCCCAAATCAATTTTTCCCATCTTTCTCCAACACTGTACCCTTCTGCCAACTCAGCTCATACCACTTTACATCTTTATGAAGAAGCCCATTTCTTTTTGCCCACTCCACTGCCAGAACCATCAGTGCATTGTTATGCCTCTTCAGGTAAGCGCCACCTGCCAATTTTTCACACCCAGCCAATAAATGATCAACAGATTCTTTGTACTTTCCACATAGTCTGCACATATCAGTTACAGTCTCAATACTTCTTGCCTTCTTCCAAGCTCTTGTTTCTATCATTCTTTCCTGCATTTCAACAATTGCACCAACTTTTTGAGGATCTACATTACATTGCAACCAGTGGTGACAGTTTTCGTCCAAATTTCCATAACCCTTCCCTTGCATATTCTTGGCAATCAAGTTTTCTTTCCTTCTATTTGTGATTTTGTCACGCCAAATTTTCTTTAGTTTGTTTTTAACTTCTTTCCAGTTTCCAACTACTCTCTGACCATTCAGTAGTATTTCTTGATTTCCAAGTTTTAGGTGCTCGCCTACAGATTCCCATGCTTCCTCTACCTCCTTTTTGATCGACCAGTGTTCCTTGCTTTGTTCATATTTCCAAACCTCATTCATCCATCTATTACCAGAGAGGGTTAAATAACAGGCAATTCTAGTCTTAGTTTCCTTATACATATCCCTCAAACTCTTAAGACCTCTCCCACCAAATTTCCTATGCAAATACAATCTTTCATCACTACATAGCCTTCCATGCAACTTTTTTTCCCTCAATTTCCTTTTTACAATCATGTCCAATTCATTAAGTTCTTTTTCAGGAATCTTGCAGACATTCATTACATATCCTGCCACTGGGAGTACATATACATTTATAGCTTTAAACATATTTTTATCACTTAACCCTGTATTCAATAACTCATCTAGTCTTTTGACCATTTCCTTTTTCACTCTTTCCAGAACCTTCTTAACGTCAATGCCATTAGCCTGTTCACAGCCCAAAAACTTGTAAAACTCACTTGCCTCAGGATCCAAAGCTTGCATTCTTTCATTAAGTACATCAAGTCCCTCTCCTCCAACCATCTTCCCTCTCTCAAATACCACTTCATTATTATTATTATTATTATTATTATTATTATTATTATTATTATTATTATTATTATTATTATTATTATTATTATTATTATTATTATTATTATTATTATTATTATTATTATTATTATTATTATTATTATTATTATTATTATTATTATTATTATTGATCAGTATTGTTGACTGTGTGAGGGCAGAAGAGCTGGGTTTGTTTGGGTATGTTAAAGAGAGTGACGAGTGGATGCTAAAGGTGGTTGGTGAGTCGTTGCAGGTTGGTGAGACAAAGAAGGAGTATAAGAAGAGGGTGCAGAAGGAGAGGAAAGAAAATTTCCTAGAGAAGAGGTTGCATGGGAAATTCATGAGGGATGTGAGCGAGGTTGCTGATGAGCGGTCTTGGCAGTGGTTAAGGGCTGGGTATTTGGGTAAGGGCACTGAGGGGTTTGTTTTTGCAGCACAGGAGCAAGCTCTGAGGACAAGGTTTTTCCGGGCAACCATTCAGAAAGAGAATGTGGATCCAAAGTGTAGGGTTTGTGGGAAGGAGGTGGAGTCTGTTGGCCATTTGGGAAGTGGTTGTAGCGTTTTGGCCCAGAAGCAATATAAGAAGAGACATGATCGGATGGGGTTGCGGGTGTATTGGGAGTTGTGTCGGAAGTATGGGGTGAAGTGTGCTGATGTGTGGTATAAGGAGGTTCCAGATGAAGTTAGGATTTCGGATGATGGAGAAGTAGAGATTTGGTGGGACAGGAGCGTCGAGACAACACAGAAGATGGAACATAATCGTCCAGATGTTACTGTGTTGAATCGGGCGGCTCGTAAGTGGACCTTTGTTGATTTCTCGGTGCCTTGGGATCGCAATGTGATGGTGAAGGAAGAGGAAAAAATTGCCAAATATTCTCCTCTTGCAAAGGAGATACGAAAGTTGCACCGGGTATCAACAAAGGTGATTCCATTGGTCGTTGGCACTTTAGGGGTCGTGTCAAGCAATCTTGAGGGGTACTTGAAATATCTCGGTATTCCAGATGTGCTGGGTGGCATGCAGACATCTGCAATCATTGGCACCACCCTCATTCTGCAGAGAGTGCTTAGTCTCTAAGCCCCAGGTCATGGGGTTGAGGCTAAGTGGTATTTTACACCTGTAGTGTGAAATTAAATCTCCACTCAGGTTGTCTATTTATAGAAAGTCCTTATTATTATTATTATTATTATTATTATTATTATTATTATTATTATTATATTATTATTATTTATTGTATCACAGGATAATTCCTACTTACATTAGTTCCTGGATCTAAACTAGTCAAGCTCTTTCCCAGAGCCTAAGACTTCACTCTTACAATAATATCTCACTATTCTCCACTAGTCATTCACTCTCTCACTCTTTCATTCGCACACACTTATCATGAACCTATACTTGGCTTTTTACTGTCCTTCGATATCTAACACTTTTCTAAGGATTCTTCATGTTCCTAACAAAGCTGATTTCTGTAACATATGCACTTTTACATCTAGCCCAATACGTTTAATATACCTCTTCAAGTTCTTAGTCACTAGTTCCCAGTACACCAACAACAATTGGCGTAACAGTCACTTTTCTCATTCTCCACATGCCAGTAATTTCCCTCTTGATTTACTGGTACTTCTCCACCTTTTCTTTCTCCTTTTCCTCTACACGAGCATCACCAGGCACAGCAACGTCGATGATGTGACAGTGTCGCTCTTTATAGTCTACCACCACGATATCCGGTCTTCGATGTTCTATCACCCTGTCTGTTTGAATGCTAAAGTCCCATAGTAGTTTTATTTCATCTTTCATTGACACGGCTTCTGGAGCATGGTCATACCACTTCTCTGCATGCGGCACACCATGTAACTTGGCAAGCTGCCAGTGTATTATTCTTGCAACGTTGTCGTGTCTGGTCTTGTAGTCAGTTTGTGCGAGTTTACTGCATTCACATATGATGTGGTTAACTGACTCTTGTTTCTCCTTACACATTCTGCACAAGGCCGTCACATTGTCTCTCGATGTTAGCTTTGATCGCGTTTGTCCTTAATGCTTGCTCTTGAGCTGCTAAGATTAATCCCTCTGTCTCCTTCTTGATGTCTCCTTTCCTCATCCATTACCACGAAGCTTCAGTGTCTCTGACCTAAATCTAAACCTCTCTTTATTTAAGTGCCTAGTCGTTCTAGCGCTTTGGCACTAATTGGGGGCACTATCCACTCACACACACTACCAATACATTGACTGTTTTAAGCATACAACTCTCAACTCACATGTTGATTTTTACGGAGGGAGGAAAACCGGAGAACCCGGAGAACCCGGAGAAAAACCCTCGTGGCAAGGAAGAGAACAACACATCTAACAAACTCTACTCACATGTGGCATCCGCAGGGCTCGAATCAGTGACCCGACCTGTTGGACCACAGCGGTAAGAGGCGAACGTTTTACCGCTACGCCACCCATGCCACCCTCTTCAGTTTGTCGTAGTAACTGGCCATGAAGAGCCTTGCTTTTCCAGTTTTTTACTCTCTCAGCATTTCTGTTCTCTTTCGTTTGAATTGGTCTTTCAGTTGATGTGCCTCGTAGCTTCACAACGCTTTCCTTTCTGCAAGACGACATCAGTCTTTCATTACTTTCGGCAACATAACAAGCGAGCTTTGCTTTTTCATCCCACACGCAATCTTCTACGCTGATCAAACCACTTCCTCCAGTTTCCTTAGGTAAATAAAGACGATCGACATCACTCCGGGGGTGCAGCATTCTGTAGGTGGTCATCAACTTCCTGGTCTTTCTGTCGATGTTCTGTAACTCCTGCTTGGTCCAGTCAACCACGCCAGCTCCATAACGCATAACAGGTACTGCCCAAGTGTTGATGGCCATGATGATGTTTTTCCCGTTCAGCTTGGACTTCAAGATCTTCCTTACTCTCTTGATGTATTCTGCTTTAAGCCTTGTCTTCATGTCATTGTGTAGGATATCATCAAGTTCTAAAACCCCAAGATATTTGTAGTCATCGTCGTTAACAGTGTTAATGGTGCCACAATCGGGTATGATGATCCCTCTTGATTCTGATAACATTCCCCGTTTCATAGTGATGACTCCACACTTCTTGAGTCCAAACTCCATACCAATGTCTTTGCTAAATACATGAACGGTATTACTAGAGAGTTCAACTCACGCTGATCTTTGGCGAACAATTTCAAGTCATCCATGAATAGCAAGTGGTTCAGCGATCCGTCGTTTGCCCCTAGATGGTACCGCCCCTTAGCTTCACGTAAGATTAGGGTCAGTGGGATCAGGCAGATCACAAACAGCAATGGTGACAAGCTGTCCCCTTGAAAGATTCCTCTCTGAATTCGAACCTGCCCCAGTACATCCCGTCCAGTTGTTAAGACAGTCTTCCAGTTGAACATACTCTTCTTCAACGTGCCAATAATATTCTTAGCACACCCTATCTGTTTAAGGCACTCCGGTATCCATGAATGTGTACCATATCATATGCTTTGCGATAGTCTATCCATGCCATAGCCAAATTGGTCTTCCGTCGTTTGCTGTTCTTGATCACCATCTTGTCAATAAGTAGTTGATGTTTAGTGCCACGAGATCCTCTCTTGCACCCCTTTTGTTCATCAGGGAACAGTTGTTGGTCTTCCAGGTGAGAGTAGATCTTATCCGCAAGAATCCCACTAAAACGGTTTCCACATTAAGGGTAGACATGTGATTGGTCTAAAATTGTCCACAGCATTTCCTTTCTCAGGGTCTTTTACGCACAAGACTGTTCTTCCTCTGTACATCCACTCAGGGCGACATCTCCTGAATGTAGGATACTGTTTAGTTGTTCAGCTATCCGTTTATGCAGTGCAGTGAAATGTTTCAACCAATACCCATGAACACCATCCGGTCCCGGTCCCGGTCCTTTCCAGTTTGCAATTTTCCTTAGCCTTATCTTCACATCTTCCACGTTGACAGTAACATCATCCTGCTCGAGTCTTCCACTCAGTTGCTCTTTTACGCCGTCCAACCACTCGGCATCCGCGTTGTGCTACACCGGGTTATTCCAGATACTACTCCAAAACTGGCAACTTTCTTCAGCATCAGGACTGGCACTATTGTCCTCGATGGTTCCATCAAGCCCCTGATACGATCTCCTCTGGTCGGTGTAGAACAATTTGTTCTGTCTATACTGGGTTATCCTGTCCTCATACCTACGCACTTTAGCAGCCTTCGCCGTCACCCGTTGCTTTAACTCCTCAACCACCACTTTAACTCCTTTCTCCTTCACCATATACTTCTGCTCAATCCTTGCAAAACCTTTATTGTTCCGTTGACTCTGCTCCAACTTGCTGATATCTTTCCTGAGTTGTGCTATCTGACCAGTCAGTCGTCTTTTCCACATTGGCTCCCTTGTCCTTGTTCTTGCAGGTCTGTTCCTCATTCCTCACTATTATTATTATTATTATTATTATTATTATTATTATTA
The DNA here is from genome assembly GCA_029948255.1 of Telmatactis stephensoni. Lineage (NCBI taxonomy): Eukaryota > Metazoa > Cnidaria > Anthozoa > Actiniaria > Isophelliidae > Telmatactis > Telmatactis stephensoni. The sequence continues at coordinate 713,368 of JALIZF010001825.1, read as the reverse complement.
TTATTATTATTATTATTATTATTATTATTATTATTATATTATTATTTTATATTGATAGCCTCGTGAGGCCTGACAAACATGTATATGTTTACAAATATTGTGCCAAATAGGTCAAATAGGTCAGTCACATTGTTGCATCATTTATATAACTATCCGAAAACTACTAAAATGCAGGCCACATGAATGACGCTGGAATGCAAATGCCCTACTTATAATGGCAAGACTACCAAGTTTTGCTAGCCAATGTTTACATTTTACACTTTAAGTCTCAATCTGCTGGTTGAATAATATTTGATATCACTTTTCTGACAATTGTTTCACTTTCCATCAAAACTGTCTTTTGCATTTCTCTTGTAATCGTTCGTGCCATGTTACGATCTTTGATAACTTTCTTGATCTGCAACTCCAGGCGTTTCACTCCTCCTCCTAAACTTCCTATTATCAGCGGTAACACTTCCACGTGATATCCTGGTCTTCTTTCTCTAATCTCAAACGACAGTTGTTGATACTTTTTTCTTTTTTCCATCTCTTTTGGCTGGATGTTGTTTTCCTGTGGACACGCAAGGTCTACCAGCCAAATCCGTCTCTCTTTGGTGTCTTCCAATGTCAAGTCAGGTCTTCTCGCTATTTCGTGCTTTCTTAATTTATATTCAAAGTCCCACATCATCTTTTTTCCGTTTCCTTCCAACGTATGTCCTCTCTCCAGTGTCGCTTTGTACCAAACTGTTGATTCTGGTAATAATCCCTCTTCTTTCGCCCATGCTACTGCAAAAACCATCAAAGCTTTGTTGTGTCTATAGGTATATTCTTTTCCTGCTAGTACCTTACATCCTGCAAGTAAATGGTGAACTGTCTCTTTCTGACTACCACAAAGTCTACACATTTCGGTTGCCACCTCAATTCCTCTTAAACTTTTCCAGCATCGTGTTTCAATCATCTGCTCTTGAACATTAATGATTGCTGCTGTTTTCCTTGGATCCAAGTTAGTTGTTAACCAAGTACTGCACTCTATATCTTGTTCACTATAGATCTTGCTTTGCATCTTCTTCTCTAGGTATTTGTTTTTCCTTGTTGTTGTTATTCCATTCTTGATAATTCCCTTGATCTTTGTCCAACATTTCTTCCATGATCCAACATACTCCTCTCCGTTTAGTTTTACGGTACCACCTTGAAATTCTGCCTCTACTCCAACAAACCTCAAACTTTCTTCTGCCTCCCTCTTTATTGAACAATATTCATCTCTGCATTCTCTGCTCCAAGCAACTTTAAGCCACCCATTATCTGACAAAGCCATGTAACAGGCCACGCGTGCTTTGGTTTTTGTGTAGACATCCCTGAAACTTTTAAGTCCTCGCCCTCCTTCCTGACGAGACATGTACAGCCTTTCATCACTTGAGTGAGTTCCAAGCATGTTCTTCGTTCTTAGTAATCACTTGATGGTCATGTCTAGTTCTTTCAATTCTGTTTTAGTAAATTTACACACATTCATTGCATACGCAGCTACTGGTATTACCCTAGAGTTGATTGCTTTCATTAAGTTTTTATCGTACAGTTCTAGCTCCGTCAAGCTCTCCAGTCTTTTCTTCATTTCTGATGTTATCCTTGACATCACCGTTTCTTTGTTTATCTTACCAGACTGTTCGATTCCCAAAAACTTGTACCACTCGTTCTTGTCAGGGTCTAACGCTTTCATTCTTTCTTCAAATATGTCAAGTCCATCACCTTTAACCATCTTTCCTTTCTTGAACACCATTTCCGCGCACTTTTTTACTCCATAACATGCACCAGTATCACTGCTTGCTTTTACGACTAATTCGTTTGCACAACGCAGCTGTTCATGGTTTTCTTGGTAAACCTTGAGGTCGTCTATGAACAAACTGTGTGTCTTTTTGATGTCTCTTTTACCTGGCTCACCCATTCTGTACCCTCTTGTTTCACTCAGCAGTAGACAGATTGGAATCTCCGATAAACAGTATCCAACAGGCGAATAACTATCTCCTTGTAAGAATCCACAGTTAATATTTATCCATCTGCTGGTGTTCGATGATACTTGAAGTCTCGTTCTCCATTTTGCCATTAAGGACTTTATAACTAAACAAACATCTTCTGGTATGCCAATCCATTCGTATACTTTAAGCATCCAGTCATGGTGAACTTTATCATAAGTTTTTTGATAGTCGTAAAAGGCAACAGCCATGTTTCTTTGATACTCTCTGACTTCATCCATGATACAATTATCAACCAGCAAGTGATCCACTGTTCCAAGTACACTTTCCATAGTCCCTAACTGTGCTTCGTCCCAAATGTTGTTTGTTATGGCGTGCGCTTTCATGTACTTTCCAATCAACCCTGTATAGATCTTGTATGACGTATTCAGACATGTGATCGGACGATAATCTCTGACAGAACTTAGATCGTTTGTTTTTGGTAAGAGTACTGTTCTTCCTTCTGGCAGCCACTTAGGGATACTTGATCTATTCACTTTCCAGTTATTCATAACTCTACACAGCGGTTTCCATGTTGACATGAACTTTTTCCACCAATAGTTCTGTATTCCGTCAGTTCCAGGCGCTGTCCAATTTTTCCGTTTTTTAATCACTTCTCTCATTTCCTCTAGCTTCACATTAAAATCTTGAATATTCCATATCTTTTCTTTAAGCTTTCGTTCTACTTCCTTCATCCATGGTTGTTCAGGCGTGTTTTTCCTGTTCCCATTATTATTATTATTATTATTATTATTATTATTATTATTATTATTATTATTATTATTATTATTATGATGATGATGATGATGATGATGATGATGATGATGATGATGATGATGATGATGATGATGATGATGATGATGATGATGATGATGACCATTTCCCTAAGGTCACTGTTCCTTTTTTTCGCGGGCGTTTTTCGACCTCAAGTATTGCAGTTTTACAACTGTTTCTGGTCGCTTTATCTAAAAGACTAAGTCAACTACGAGATTTTCGAAAAAGATTGGCTTTCTTTTGAAAAGCTTTTTTTTAGCGCGCCTCTATCTATAAATATCGTTCCCTTTGCGAGGAACACTTGTAAATCGGTCCATTTGCACTTTTCGGAACGAACTGAAAACTTGTTTTAGTGACCAACATCAATGAGCTGCAATGATGAATTAGTTATAGCTAAGATACTACCCACTGTCAGTCATGTCCAACACTGAACGACATTTCAAACTAGGATACTTATACATTCGACTGCAAGTCATCTCAAACTAGGATACTGGCAGATTCGAGTACAAGTCATGATTAAACTACGATACTTGCAGATTCGACTGCAAGTCATGATTAAACTACGATACTTGCAGAATCGAGTACAAGTCATGATTAACTACGATACTTGCAGAATCCAGTGCAAGTCATGATTAAACTACGATACTTGCAGAATCCAGTACAAGTCATGATTAACTACGATACTTGCAGAATCCAGTGCAAGTCATGATTAACTACGATACTTGCAGATTCGACTGCAAGTCATGATTAACTACAATACTTGCAGATTCGACTGCAAGTCATCTCAAACTAGGATACTGGCAGAATCGAGTACAAGTCATGATTAAACTACGATACTTGCAGAATCCAGTGCAAATCATCTCAAACTAGGACACTTGCAGATTCGACTGCAAGTCATCTCCAACTAGGATACTTGCAGGTTCGACTGCTTGTTATGATTAACTGCGTACTTGCAGATTAAGCTACAAGTCACGATTTCGTAGATCTAGATAGACTTCAGATCATAAGTAACGGGAATACGTTTCCCGTAAATCCGTGGATCCTTGTTAATTTCTGACCAAGTTACTGTACGGTACAGTTTGACCATTAATATTCATGACGGAATTCAACAAGTACCCCATACTGCTTTGAAAACTAGAGGGATCAACGGATGTACGGATATAGTACTTGCGGTCTTACTCTGATATTTTGTTTGGAATATATTAATATAATTATTATATATTAATATATAAACTATATATATATATTAAATTTATATTTCTAATATATATAATATAATTATTAAAATTATATGATATATGATATATTTATGTATTCCTATCTTGAAACTAGAGAACTGCAAGTTGAGGTGTCTCCGTAAATCCGTGGATCCTTGTTAATTTCTGACCAAGTTACTGTACGGTACAGTTTGACCATTAATATTCATGACGGAATTCAACAAGTACCCTATACTGCTTTGAAAACTAGAGGGATCAACGGATGTACGGAAATACTACTTGCGGTCTTACTCTGATATTTTGTTTGGAATATATTAATATAATTATTATATATTAATATATAAACTATATATATATATTAAATTTATATTTCTAATATATATAATATAATTATTAAGATTATATGATATATGATATATTTATGTATTCCTATCTTGGAACTAGAGAACTGCAAGTTGAGGTGTCTCCGTAAATCCGTGGATCCTTGTTAATTTCTGACCAAGTTACTGTACGGTACAGTTTGACCATTAATATTCATGACGGAATTCAACAAGTACCCCATATTGGTTTGAAAACTAGAGGGATCAACGGATGTACGGAAATACTACTTGCAGTCCCACTCAGTTTTTCTGTCTGGAATACACATAAATATTTAGTTACAATAATGTATGCTAACATGTTGACATAATAATACAACTAACTAGACCAAGCAAAATAACGCAAAGTGATTGTTTTCCCAACGGATGTGCATAGTTTGTTATATCTTTTCAAAATTGTTTACAATTGGGAAACTAGTCAAAGAGGAACACAATGCCGCCAAGTGGTGGAATCTGACGTGACATTGCGTCATTTCTTGTTCGAGAAGAGTTTATAAGGAACAGATCTCCAAAGTTGCTCAGAAGTGCTTGACTACAGTCCTGAACACAACTCTGATGAACAGAATTCAGCTTCCAAACTGTGTAAGTATTATTTTCTTGATTTGATCTACATTCGTCTTGTTTTCGCTTTTATCTCATGAGCTTGTTCACGAACTGTATATTTTCTCTTTTACTTAGGGCAATGTCGTCCGCACAGCACCCAGCTCGTCAGCTAAACAGCAAAGCAGTAAGAGACGCTGCCATAACCTACTTAATTCCAGAGGTCCAGAAAAAATATTGCGCCGTATCAGCAAATTGCATTTGGAGAGTAGAGGGAAATGTTGGAAATTGGATAAGAGCATGGGAACTGGTCTGCGATAAACGATCCCAGTTAGATAGCGCCATTGAAAATCTACCTGGTGTTGCGTTCTTCTTTTCTTCCATTACTGCAAGTGAGAGTGGCTCGAATAAAAAAGGGAAACAAAGCACGAATAAAGACGGTGCTTGTGAAGATGCTGAAGAAGAAGAAGCGATTGTGATATCTAGCCAACTAACTGTGGCCACTGAAATGTCCAATTCAAGTTCCATTAATTCTGCTGTAGAAAAGGGTCGATTACCATCATTTTCATACTGGGTGGCATTCGAGTCGCCAAATGGAGCGCCCGTGTCGCTTGTTCCAATGCAACGAAGCTTGTTAGATTGTGATGTGGAAATAAACACAAAAATCCTGTCGTCGCGCCCTGGCACTTCAGCACCATGTGACGTAACCAAACGCTTGTGTGCCGTACTAAAGGATCATAACTCAAGCTACATTGCCGACATTGTCAACGCGTCATTTCAGAAATGCTTTGACGAAGCAACCAGTCATCTTGATCCAAGTGAGGAGTTAGAAGATGCGAGAGTAGAATTGGGCGAACATGCCCTGAGATTCGTTTTGGTCAATGGACAGGGACACATGAGAAAGATAATAGAGGCCCTTATTAAAGCCGGGTTACAGTTAGACGTAAGGGGCTTAAACGTTTCCAGCCGAGATGATCTCCGAAAAAGCTCACGTGTGATGAAATCCATAACAACAGATAAGTGCACACAACTAATCAACGATATTGAGATACTAATGGAAAAGCTTGGGTACGCCATTCACCAAGGGATGATCTTTAAGAAGAATCCAAAAGCTGTCTACACATATACATACAAATGTGATGTCAACACGTTTATTGGTACATTGGAGGGAAATGAGGCATTCCGCTCCCGCCTTGTAAAGTATGGGGACAAAATAAGAGAAAAGTTAAAGAATCCAAAAAGCCAACTTATTCGCCAGTTGGATGTAATGTACGACTTGATAGAAGTCAATGAAGGATGGTGCTTGAGCTTGTCCCGAAGAGAATTTATCAAGGTTATTTGTTTTGTTTCATTATTTAGTCTAACAGTAGCTTTTTAACACGTTTGCAAATCTGATATTATTCCTATAATCATTATTGCATAGGTACAGATGGAAGTAGGAAATAAGAGCCCCCGAGCCTTCTTCAACCACGACAAGGACGCCCCACCCAACGCAGGTTATTTTCAAGAAATTCTAGAGAACAGTTTGACGAGTGAGGAAATCACCAACTTTTGTAATGATTTTCTGCGTTTATTCGAATTCCAAAAGAAAAGTCACAAGCAAAAGGTAAACTAATTTAGAAAATTTATGTTGAATCTAAAACGGGGTAAATTTATTACATAAAGTCTTAATAAACATCAAATGCTTTTTACACTAAAATCGTTTTATTTTCCCTCTTCATAGGTGCCGTGTTTAGTTGGTGAGGCCAATAGTGGCAAAACAAGTTTATTTGCACCAGTTTTGGGCGTCATCCCCGCATCTCGAGTGGCCCGCGTCACAAAACAAAAGTCGTTCAATAAAGCCATGATTGACGAGAACACACAGGTAATATTCATAGATGAGGCAACTGTAGATTTAATGGACATTGACGACTGGAAAATTCTCTGCCAAGGTGGCTGGACCGCCCATGATAGGAAATTTTCAACGGCACGGGGATTCGTCAACAAATGCCCAATGTTGATTACCTGCCAAAAACAGCTACAATTCCCAAAAGACGATCAGGCGGCGATGCAGGCAAGGCTAAACGTCTACCAATTCAAAAGTCTACCAAAAAATGAGCCGAAGGCCTTCGAATGGCTGAAAAGTCACCCAGTGGAATGCATCAAGTGGGCAATGGACCATTGTGCAAACACTCAAGATCAGTTGGCCACAACAGGTTACTATAATACTACATATTATAGATACTGAAATATAATAACTCTGTTGTAAACAACTAGAATGTTGACCACAGACACAGCACAATATTTAAGTGTTTTTTCACAATTTTTACAGATTCTGAAGTAAATGACGGACTTTCCGTTCAAGAACAAAATGAATTGTGCGGATTTTGCGTTGATGAACTCTGGGAACTTGATGAGAAAGCAAAAGAGATGGCCAACAGCTTCCAAGGAAGAATTCTTTCCAAACTAGTGGAACGCGAAGAAGAAAAAGTGGCCCTTGAAAACGAAAAAAATGAAAGAAGATTGGAAGCCAGACGCGCACGCCTCATACAGAATGAAATTTGCAACGAAGAGGAAGCACAGCAATACATTAAAGATCCATTCCACGCGCTGCCAAGTCCTATCAATGAAAGGCACATGGAATTCGTGGCGAGGGAGAGAAAGAAAGAAAGAGAAGATGAAGAAAAGACCGAAATGGAAAAAGCAAGGAGCATATACAAGGATTCCTGGCTAATTCAGAAAGAAAAAGAAATGTATGACCTCGTTGAAAAGAAAAACAACACCGTAGATATAGAGATGAAGAGGACATTAGAAGGCCTTATCTTAATTTCTGAAAATAAGATAAAGATGTTCCACGAGAAGTCCGGTACCCCAAGCAGGGTCGGTCTGCACGAAAGAAAAAAGATGTGCTTGGTACTAGGAATCTTGAAAGAACAAGACATGGAAGAAATTCACAACTTATATCACCGCTTGCCACCCCAAGAGGCAACATTGACACCGCCCAAAACGCCATCTTGGACCCCAAGACCAGAATGGGGACTGTCACCGAGTCCCGTGATGCGGCAAGAAAGCAGTATGCAAGAGAGTCCAATGTCTTGTGTTCCGCCCAAAACACCCTCTTGGAGTCCAATGTCGTGCGATCCGCCGAAGACACCCTCTTGGAGTCCAAAGTTTAACGAAAGACAACAGGAGCCATTATCCGATAGTGAGGACAGTGAGGCCGAGACCTTTGAAACACCCAAGTCCACTACCGGTAACGACAGCGACGATATGTTCATAACACCGAAGCCACGTCGAGTTGTACCTGAAACTCCAACCGTTTTCCCAGGCACCCAGAGAAAAAGGACGTTTCTAACCCCGAAGCCACGTCGAGTTGTACCTGCAACTCCAACCATTTTCACAGGCAGTCAGAGCAAAAGGAAAAGATCCAGCAAGTCACAAAGCTCTCAAGAATTAAGAGGTCAAAATACAATCCACACTTATTTTTCTAAGAAGCATTAGTTTTGTATTGCATGTAGTCTCGTTAGTTTCCAAGGTGAAAGATTAAGCTTGACTTAATATCAAAAAACAATTCAATTGATGTTACATATTTATGTATATTTCTCATATTTGTTCTCGTTTACTTTATATGACTCAAATTAAGTGTACATTGTAAGTTCACTATTATTTACTACTAGTTAATTAAGCTCAGCCTTATATTACTTGTCAAAAGCCTAAGTTCATGAATAATTTATGAGGTATGCCCTTATAGAAATTTGCTTTGTTAAATTTTAGAGTGATTGCAATAAACTCTTGAGATGAAAACACTAAATGTGTAAAAAATTTATAGGCATAAAAGCAACTCAATTAATGTTACATATTTATGTATATTTCTCATATTTGTTCTCGTTTACTTTATATGACTCAAATTAAGTGTACATTGTAAGTTCACTAGAGTACAAACACTAAAAGTGTGCAACATAAATAGTACTAAATAGTGCTAAATTATGCAAATTCTTTTGTTTTCTATTGTTTAATTAGTGCTATTTAGTACTAAATAGCACAAAGTATTGCACACTTTTAGTGTTTGTACTCTATTATTCACTACTAGTTAATTAAGCTCAGCCTTATATTACTTGTCAAAAGCCTGAGTTCATGAATAATTTATGAGGTATGCCCTTATAGAAATTTGCTTTGTTAAATTTTGGAGTGATTGCAATAAACTCTTGAGATGAAAACACTAAATGTGTAAAAAAATTATTGGCACAAAAGTAACAATGAATAGAGTGTCTATTAATCAACTATTTCATGGGTTTATTGCAATCACTCCAATAGAAGTACTAATAGCTCATTTGTTTATTAATAAACGTATAAAATCTTAACTTCAGACACTTTGAATTGTGTTTGTGTTATTTTGACTTTGTGAAACATTTTCGTGATGCCCTGTTTAATAAGGAGTTGGCTGTTCTTCCCTTTTGGAACACGTATCTTGGATTCCTCAGAATAGCTGTCCACTGTCCAAACCCATGTCGTCTAATGCCATTCTTCAAGTACTCATCCTCTTCGGGCGTAAATAACAGCAGTTTCTTTTTGCGATTGTTAACATCAGCAGCGGGCTCGTTTTTGGTTGGGTTCAGTGCGGTGTCGATGGTTTTGTCGTTGCTCGTGAGCTCTTTCTCGGGTGAATTTTTTGAACCATCGGACAGCCTTGAGCAAACGTCCTCGTCCAATCGGCATCCCCTTTCACCGTGTAATTTCGATAAACACTCGTGAGCTTTCGTGGCCACATCGCGAGATCGTCGTTTTTGATAATGCACTTTGGCCACGACGGAACTGTGCTTTTGATCTTCGGTAATCGATTCTTGTTCGTTACTGGTCAGTTGTTGATGACTCGTAGTCTCGACAATTTGGCGATATCGTGTTGGATGAATAAATTTGCCGGTAGCTTCAAATACCATTTTACTCATCAGCTGACCAATTTTCGTGTGTTGTCGTCCTTTTTGCGTCACGAGAACATACTCGCACATGGGCTTGAGAAGAGGACGAACATGCGCAATGTAAGAGTCCAAAACTTGCATACTAGCGTGAGACAGATATAACGAGTCGAATCCAAAACGGGCTGTCGTCTTGAATTTTTTCTGGTCGATGAAACCATCGTTGTTCTTGGCGGCTTTGACCATTTCCACTGTTAGATACTGATAGGTCATTGGACGCGATCCTTTGACTTTGATGAATAAATAAACAGCGACAAATCTGGTGGCAAAGGACAAGTCTGAAGGCGTGGCCTTTTTGGGCTTTTCTTTGCACAATTTGGTCAAAGTGTCGTAGCGCGGAAGGTGGTACGTGACCACGTGCAAAAGTTCTTCTAGCGAAGCCCAGTGTCCCTTAGATTCTAATGCATCGAGGTCTAGATCACTAGTCCACTGCAATCTCATCATTTTCGAAACTGTTTTGCGTGCGCGTTTCAAATACACTTCAGTAGACGTAAGATTTCGTAAAATCGTCTCCGAAGCAACACCAATCACTTTTCGAAAATCGATCAAGTCACTAATTGAGTCCAAGTACGCAATTCGACCAGAATGTCCAAGTCCCCAATCAGTCTGCATGGCGTCAACAAACTTAAAGAGAAAATTCGGCGAACTTAAACTAAAATCAACTAAATCCCAAGTCAACTCTTCTTCTTCGTCGCCATCTTCGCAGCAAAACTTAAGATATTTAAAACTTCTCCGTACAATCTGGTGCGTTTGTCTTTGGCTTTTACATCCACCGCCACTACCAGTAAGCCATTTTGCAAATTGTTTCCCAATCGTAGCATTAATGTCAAATGAAGCAACATACCTGGTTAAGCACTGTTCACCTTTTTCCAAGTCTTGTTGCTTTGGTTTAGTTTTGCTGATCTTACTGGGCTCACAATCAAAGTAATAAAACCAGGCATGCTTATTTTTGACGTGCTTTCTGCATCCTCTTTGAGATGAAAATCCTTCTCCGTGTGAACATTTTTCAACTGGACAGTGAAATAAACCATCCTTTTCGTCTTCTTCTAAGTGTAATCTCTTTGGTTTTGGCGAGGCGCCATCCTGCTCGGACCAGTCAATGTTACCCCTGGCCCGCTTACTCATACTGAACAGCGAGGGCACAAGACATAATTTTATGTATTTAGTCTCTAGGGACTAGTTAATCTAGAGGAGCCAATCACAACTGCGCAAACTAGGGCATGTTCAAACATGTCTGACTTTTTTGCTGAAAGAGCACGTTCAGAAATGAACGTGGGCATGTTCAAACAAGAATGGACATGTTTAAATATGAATGGGCTAGTTTAAACATGAATGGGCAAGTTTAAACATGAATGGGCAAGTTTGAACAAGAACGGGCAAGTTTGAACAAGAACGGGCAAGTTTGAACAACAATGGGCAAGTTTGAACATGAATGGGCAAGTTTGAACAAGAACGGGCAAGTCTGAACAACAATGGGCAAGTTTAAACGTGTCCATGCATGACCAGACATGTTTAAACTTGTATAATCTTGTTGAAACACGTTTGAGTTTGTTTGAGCCAAAAACATTCAAAAGGAACGATCGTTTCCTTTCACTCGATCCCATCACGTTCCTATCATGAAAAAGGAACATTCGTTATAAAGGAACAAACGTTCCTATTCAATAAAGGAACAAACGTTCCTATTCAATAAAGGAACAAACGTTCCTATTCAATAAAGGAACAAACGTTCCTATTCAATAAAGGAACAAACGTTCCTAATCAAAATAGGAACAAACGTTCCTATTCAAAATAGGAACAAACGTTCCTATTCAATAAAGGAACAAACGTTCCTTTTACCTGAAAAGGAACAATCGTTCCTATGTAGATTAAAAAGGAACAATCGTTCCATTTTACGCAAATGGGAACTGTTTACGTAGCAATTAGGAACAATAGGTCCGATTTTGACCAAACAGGAACAAAAACGTTCCGATAACCGATTTTTAAGTTCCTCTTCTAGGTTTTTGTAGGACCGAATTTGACGTTCAGATTTACCTCAAAGGAACTAAAACAAAAACTCGCGGAACGTTCCTTAAATGCTAAAATGATCATCACACTTCTGAAACTAAACAGTAAAACGTTTTAACACCAGAAGCATGACTCTAAAACTCAAAACAAGCTGTCGATTCAGTTTTAAAGAAAAGCATGTTGCGAAGCGCGAAAAAAAGACTATCATTGATTTAGGGAAATGGTGATGATGATGATGATGGTCGGTTTTATTGGTACTTTTTCATATACACGTTTTTTTGAAACTAGTTGCGGACATTGTCTAGGCAACAGTTCCTGATGAACTATAAAGATAGTGTGTGTGTTTTAGTGCCTCAAACTATAAAACTTCTTGAACACTTCGCAGTTCTGCGTGATGATCCATTTCTGACAGTTGGTTAGGACTTTGTTGACTTCCTTCTTTTGGGCAAGGTCAGAAAGTTCTTTCTCTAGTGTGCTGTTGAAATCTCCCAAGAAGTTGAACAATAATTATTATTATTATTATTATTATTATTATTATTATTATTATTATTATTATTATTATTATTATTATTATTATTATTATTATTATTATTATTCTAAGATTGCACACTACGTATGTAGTAGTAAATTACTTGAGATCTGGTGCCAACAAGACTCCTCAGATCTCAAGGACCTTCCTCAAAATTCGTGCAGAGTTCAAGATGACTGTTTTCTGCAATTCCTCAACCCGACATTCTACCTTGATTTCTCGCAACCACTTTTCCAGTTTTTTCGGAGTTGTTCCTAGTGCCCCAATTACAATAGGGATCACTTTCACTTTCATATTCCAAACCTTCTTCAGCTCTCTAGCTAGATCTTGATATTTTTGAATTTTCTCTTCTTCCTTAGAATTAACTCTTGAGTCAAAGGGAACTGCAAAGTCTATAATGTAACATTCCTTTTCGGCCTTGTTTACCACAATCATGTCAGGTCGTCTCGCCTCAATAGTATGGTCCGTTTGGATGTTGAAATCCCACAAGATTTTGTGTCTGTCATTCTCACAAACTGATTCAGGTTCATGTTCGTACCATTTACTTTTGGAGTCCATTCCAAGTTTTTGGCAAAGTTCCCAATGGATACGTTTCCCAAGCCAATCATGCCTTCTTTTATACTCACGTTGTGCCATTTTGCTGCATTCACATAGTAGATGGTTAATTGTTTCGTCAACCTTCCCACACATTCTGCACTTACTTTCCGTCTGTGACTTGTCAATTTTTGCTTTTATTGCATTTGTTCTGATAGCCTGTTCTTGGGCGGCCATTATCAAAGCCTCAGTTTCCCTCTTGATGCCACATTTTTGTAGCCATGACCACTGACCTTTTCCAGCTTCTTCTTCAGTTTGGCGGATGAACTGTCCATTTAGTTTCTTCTCTTTCCAATTTTTCATCCTTTCCTCGCTTCTTCTGTTTACAAATTCCTGCTCTGATTCACCTTTATAGATTTCAGATCCTCTTGATGCTTTGATAATCCTCTCCTCACTAGAACTTACATATCGTTTCAGCCCAATTTTCGATACCTCAACAGTATCTTCAATGCTCAGTAAACCTTTACCACCACTCTTCCTTTTAACATATATTCTGTCAACATCACTCTTTGGATGAAGCCCTTTATGCATTGTAAGGAGTTTTCTTGTTCTTCTGTCCAGACTCCGTAGTTCCTCCTTATTCCAATTTAGAAAAGCAGCCGAGTATCGGACTAAAGACACGGCCCAGGTGTTAATAGCACTTATCATGTTATCTGCATTGAGTTTTGTTTCTAATACTTTCCTTACTCTTCTATTATACTCTTTACTGATCTTAGATTTCATTTCACTGTGCATTGTTTGGTTTGCTTGTAAGATACCTAAGTATTTATAACCTTTATCCTCTCTTACTGATTTTATCATGCTTTCATTAGGTAGTTGTATTCCATCTGACTTTAACAGCGCTCCTCTTTTTAAAATCAACATGGCGCATTTTTCAATTCCAAACTCCATACAGATATCTTGACTGAACACTCGTACCGTCTGAATAAGGGAATCTATTCCTTTTTCATTTTTAGCATATAGCTTAAGGTCATCCATATATAGTAAATGATTGACTTTTTCCTTGCTCTCAGAAAACTCATAGCCAGGGTTAGTGTTTCTCAGTATATGAGTAAGTGGTATAAGGGATATCACAAACAACAAGGGCGAAAGGGAGTCACCCTGAAATATTCCTCGTCTGATCTTAACTTCCCCAAGCATTTCATTGTCGCAAACCAGTTGTACCTGCCACGATTTCATACTTTCCTCAAGAAAACTCTTTATTGTTTCATTAATACCCAACATATCCAAACATTCCAAAATCCAGGAATGGGGCAAACTATCAAACGCCTTTCGATAGTCAATCCAGGCCATAGCCAAGTTCTTATTCCTTTTCTTCACTTCCAGAAGTATGGCTTTATCAATGAATAATAAATCAGCTGTTCCACGCGATTTCTTCCTACAACCTTTCTGTTCCTCAGGCATCATTCCTTTGCCATCTAAGTAGAAATATATTTCCTCTGAGATCATTCCAGTCAGTACTTTCCAAGCCAACGGTAAGCAAGTTATTGGGCGATAATTACTTGGGTCATTTCCTTTTTCCTTGTCCTTCTGAACTAATACAGTCCTCCCCTTTGTCATCCATTCAGGTATCTGCTTGTTATGAAGGCAGTCTTTAAGGTTCTCTAGCAGGGTGCTATGGAGACTACAAAAGTTCTTGAACCAAAACCCCTGAACCATATCTGGTCCAGGTGCTTTCCAGTTTGGAATTTTCTTTAGCATTCGTTTCAGCTTTCCAATTGTTAGCTTGATTTGTTCTTGATAATGTCTTTGGTTATTAATTTTAAGATCTTTTAACCACTGAGCTCCATCATTGTGTTTAACTTCTGTACTCCATATTCTGGACCAAAATTTTTTAGCTTCATCCGCCTTTGGTATTTCACTTTTCTGTTGCCCTTCATTGTTCACTTCCTGATAAAACTTCCTCTGGTTGTTTTGGAATAATCTATTTTGTTGGAACTGTTTTATTCTGTTACTGTATCTTTTGATTTTATTCGATGTTGCTGCTATTCTTTGTTTGATCTCTTCTTTCACTGTGGCAAGGCCCTTTTTGTTTATTTTATACTTTCTTTGTAATTTATCTCTGTGTGTTTGACTAATGTTCTTATTATTAATCAGTGAATTCATTCTTCCAAGATCTTTATTTAACTCCTTCATTTTTTGTTCTAAGCGCCTTTTCCAGGGAGGAGTTTTGAAAGGCTTTTTCTTACGCTTTCTAATCCCTACAATTTCAGTTACTACTGCTGCCCCAGCATACATTAGGTTGTTTGTTGTTGTAATATTGTTTGAGGCAATCTTCCCCAAAACGGCATCTACTTTCTCTACAGCCTTCATAAGTTTACCTCTATTAACTCCCCTTAATGGGGGGAGCCTTTCTTTCTCACATCGCAGCTTTTCTTCTAGTGCATTAATTAACTGCTTATCATCCTGTGACAATTCAATCCCATCAGAAGTCCTTATGTTGACTTGTGCCTCTTCTGTTACTTCAGCTTCTTCCACACTTTCTTCTATACTGATATAAATGTCAGAATCTGGAGATCCTGTCACCTGGGCTTCAGAATGTTCAATTGATACATTTGCCACACCGTTTAGATGTGGTTCCGATATAACTTCGCCTTGTCTCCCCACTTCATTTTGAGCTAATTCTTTAATTTCATTGAGTTCAAGATCACTTAGCCATCTCTTTTTTATAATATTACTCTTTTGATCTACCAGTCTTTGTTCTGTTACGCAGAACATATTCTTTTCTATCCAAAGTTTATGCATTCGTTTTCGGTAACCATACCTTGCTGGTTCACTTCTATAATAACAATCCATGACAATTCTATTTTCTTCCTGTGTCCATTTCCTTCTACTTGTATTTATTATTATTATTATTATTATTATTATTATTATTATTATTATTATTATTATTATTATTATTATTATTATTATTTGCAGTAAATACATCCATATGCAAACTACTTAAACAGTACTGTAGGGCGTGGTATACGTAACCTACATGCTGTGGGAAAATTAAAACCTATGTACTAAAGGATACTAGTCTTAAGCTAATGTTATATATATCACTATGATCTAATTTTCAATAAAGTTAGAGGTGTGTAATAACTGGAGTTTCCCACTTCATCAGAACGTTGCCACTTCAAAAAGATAAAGGAAACCGATATTAATCTTAATTGTATCGATGTAGACAATTACTATGCTAGACTTAGATAGGTGTATCACCTATAGGTCCTCAAAGGAAGCCCTAATTAGACTTATAAGATCATTGCCAATTCAAAGAAAAGGAAATTGATATCAATCCTAATGTGTCTATATATATTTTGTTAATCCTAATATGTGTTTAAAAATAGGCTATTCAAATTACTAATAGTTAATAACTAATTAATTGAAAAGTGTCAAAAAAAAATAAATTACATCTTAAAAAAATACAGTCTTTATCAGCTAATGTTTATCTTTCAACAAAGTCTGAATCCTAGAGATTCTTGCGATATGGTGTCCCTTTTACAATGTCTGAATCTTGAAAGTTCTTGCAATGTTCAAACTGCTAGAGATGATTGATTTCTGCATGCGAAATAATACATCCTTTGTTCTCTTAACTCCAAGTAACTCTTTAACAGTGTCAAACAGTTCTCGTGAATATCCTCCCAGGACGTCGATAATGATGTTATATTGTTTGACTTCATAATCAGGGTATCTCTTCTTTAACTCCCATCTCAACGGTGCATATTTCGATGATTTTTCTGCTTGCTTCTCCTCTCGATTTTCCAGCCACGGACAACTCATTTCTAAGAGAATGACTCTTTTTTCTTTCTTATCCACGATGCGTGCGTCGATACGGTTGGACCTCACCTCAGTATTTTCCGCAAAGAGTGGGATATCCCATAGTGCTTGGGCTCTGTCATTCTGGTATTCTGGCTTAGGTTTTACAGGCGAATACCAAGGCGGGATGGTTTCTATCAGGTCCAGATCTTTAAGCAATTCGAAAAACAGAATCTTTAGGGCTGCGTTGTGTCTTACAAGGTACTTACTTTGAGCTAGGGTGCTGCATGCGGAAAGAACGTGCTGTACGCTCTCAGCTGCTTTACCACACATGCGGCATTTAACATCTGGATCTGAATTTGTCTTGGTCTTGTTATGATGATATAATCTCGTAGGAAGCAACTGTTGATATAGCTCATATACACCTGCTATGGTGTGTGATGGCGCTGATTTCCATTCATGTAGCCAACTAAAGCAATCCTTGATCTTTCATCTTTCCATCTGGCTTCAAGGAATTTCCCTTGCCATTTTTGGTCTTTGAGCTCTTTGACTCTTTTGCACTGTTCTGCTTTCCGCATCCACGCTCCAATCTTGTCAGCTTGTATCTCCTCGTTTGTTTCAGTGTAACCAATTGGGTTGGGGTACTGAAGTTTAAGATTAATTCCCAGTTCCGCAGCATACCTGTCAGCATCCTTTATTAGGGAGCGCCTACCCATCCGTTCAGATTTCTCTTCAAATTCTCGAACCAGTTTCATCGTAGGGTCTTCGTTGGTGTACACTTTAGTGGCGGTCTTGACTTTTGTCATCTTGTACTCAGATTCTATGGATTTCAGTCCCCTTCCCCCCAGCTTTCTTGATAGGTATAGAAGTTCATTCGATCCTAACGGATGTATGCCCCCATTTTCCTTGATGATCTTGCGACTTTCTCTGTCAATTCTTTGTAGCTCAGACAAAGGCCACGTCTGCGTCCACATTGGGTAGGTGAGAGCTGGCAGTGCATATTGGTTGGAAGCAACAACTTTATTAAAATCTGATAATGGACTCGACCATATGACCGAGAGTCTCTGTAGATATACTTTCGAGGCACCCCATAAGACTACATTATCATCTTGTTTCACGTTTTCCATAACACCGAGGAATTTGTAATGTGTGCCATCTTTCAAGGTGGTAATCATCTGTGATTCGTCGATCTTTAAACCAGTAGAACTATTGTCAAGGGATCCCCTCTTAACATGTGCAATCGAGCACTTCTTTTCATTCCACGCTAGACCCACGTCTTCCATGGCTGACTTGGTCATCTTTAGAACTCTCTCCAATTTGCTCTCTGAGGCTGCAAAGATCTTCATATCGTCTATATAAAGCAGGTGTGTGACTTTATCAGAGATAGGCTTAGATAACTTGTAACCCTCTGAGGCTTTCAACTTCCAGGCTATCGGGTTGATGCATAGAGTGAAGAGCCTCGGACATAACGCATCACCTTGCGGGAGCCCTTTGTTAAAACAGATGGTCTCAGAGATTTCACTTCCTTGTTTGGTCTTAACTGCAATTCTTGTATTCCAGCTTTTACTCAGTCTTTCCACAGCACTACACAACCACTCAGGGAATTTGTGAAGCGTCATCATTTCCAGCAACCATGCGTGACTCACTGAATCAAAAGCTTTCCTTACATCGATCCAAGCCATGCTTACATTTCTATTTCCGTTCTGGCTATCCTGGCACACCATTCTGTCTATAAGTAAATTATCTACTGTGCCGCTACAATGGGCCTTAGCTCCTCTTTGTTCTCTTTCCATTAGACCATGTTTGTCAAGATGTTGGTCAATGGGTATAAGTAAGCATGAAGTGTACCACTTATACACTGTATTGAGGCAGGTAATGGGCCTCTGATTGGCACTGCTGAACTCGCCTGGTTTAGGAATTAGAGTTGTTTTCCCTCCGGTGAACCACTGCGGATAATTCTCTGAACCCGTTCCAATTGCCTCAAAGCATCTTGCGATTCCCTCATGAAGACACACAGCTTTTTTCCACCAGTAATTTGATATTCGGTCCGGTCCTGGAGCGCTCCAATTGCGCTTCTTTTTGATAACGTTAACACACTTGGCTAGTGTTAAGATTGAAACTTTCTTCAGGGGGGACTGGCACTAGTTCATTGAAGCGCTCTTCTAACATCCTTTAACCACATAACATTTGAGTCTCCAGTTCCGCTATTCTGTTCCCAGAGGGATTTCCAATAGCTGCAAGCTTCAGTGACGTTTTCAAACACTCCTTCATGGTCATTTTCCGTACGACTTGTAGTGTTATACTTTGGTCTCTCATTGTCTCCATCTTCACCAATAATGTGATCTATTTTGGAATAAACGCTTCCCGGGTCAACTTGGAAACGTTTGTTCAATGATCTTGATTCTTCTTGCTTTTTCCTTCGTTGAAATGTTCTCTTCAGCTTCCTGAGATCTGACTTTTTCTTCTCGATATAGGTAACTAAAGTCACCGCTGATATCCTGCCACATTCCTTCATTAACATCTCTCTATTTTTCTTCCCTTTTCTTGTGATTTTTCTATTGCTTTTAATTCTTTCTAGTTCAGCTACCGCTCTTGAGATTGTTTTCCTTACTTCCGTCGCTGCCAGGACAAATTCTTCTTTCATCTTTTGACTCAGTGTTTTCTTTTCACGCTTGCCTTTTGTGTTCCCTTGTTTTTTCCACCCCTTATATAAAAGTAAGGCGGCGACGATTGAGTATAATACACAGTTCATTATCCATAAATAGCCAAAAGGATTTTCTGTTTGATTGATGGCATGTTTCAGGTTGTTACGCTTTGCGAGCTCATTTATCGCTGTGTTAAGGTTGAGAATATCAGCATTAGTTAGTCTTTCTTTTATTCTCGTGTCGATTTCGCGTTTACTAAAATCGCCTGGGGTTGATGCCACTGAAGCGAAGATTGGTGTTGCAGTATGAAGTATTTCACGTACTTGATTGTTAATTTCCAAAGTCGCTTGTCCCTCGAGGCTTGGTGTGTTCGAGGTATTATGCAAATTCGCTTCGTCTTCAACTTCATTTGAATTTTGTATGGGTTGTTCACAAAAATAAACATTTGTAGTTTCCAAAATCTCTTCGCTGTCTCCCAATCTCTCCCCCGATCCTACTTGCTCACACATTGTCTGCACGACATTTCCAAGGGTTTTCTCGAGTCTTGCTGCTTGATCCCGAAGATTCTGGCTCGTTAAAAGTAATCCTTTATATCCAATGGACTCCCAAATGTCTTTCATGACCTCCATGTATCCTTTCTTTCTGCCATTCTCCAGTCTCGGTGCTTCTTTCGAACCAACAATCTCCTTTGCCTTCTTCTTGCATTCTAAAAGGTCACTATTCATTTTCACCGTCCACTTGCGTCTTCCAGTGTTTCGCAGACTCTTTTCCGATAAGTCACTTTCCATATCTTAAACATAAGCTGTCTCAACTTAACAGAAAAAAGGACAAATATTCCCTCGTTTGAAGACGTCGAGCTAACCCAAAATAGATTAGCAGTTTACAGGGTATAAATACACCTTTCAGAATGTGCAACGACGCTTCTAGACTTGGCTTGCTTTCGAAATAGAATGATCCTCTAGCGCGAGCGATAGAGCACGTCCATCCTACTTGCCGCCATGATGGTTTTTTTTATTATTATTATTATTATTATTATTATTATTATTATTATTATTATTATTATTATTATTATTATTATTATTATTATTATTATTATTATTAGAAAAATGATCAATCTTGCCATTAGAGCAACATACTATATATTTTGCTGCAGAAATAAGATTTGGAATGACCCAGAACTATTAAAATCCTAATTTATTTATTTATTTATTTTTGTTCGTTTAATTTGATTCCTTGTAAATACACATTTATATATACTACTCATGTATCAATTCAAGTAGCCAGTTGTTTATTGCCTATACGTAGTGAGATTCACAACTGTATTCATAAGCAAATAAAGTTTCCATTATTATTATTATTATGGAATCTTTATTTTTTCCTTTTCATATTCAGTACAAAGCGGGTTTCTCGTCCTAAGACATTTGTACTTAACGTTATTATTATTATTATTATTATTATTATTATTATTATTATTATTATTATTATTATTATTATTATTATTATTATTATTATTATTATTATTATTATCGTGATTTATTTCAACTTTTGATTTTCTAATGTTTCTTACAGAAATTTGCGGAAACTGACGTTCCTAAGCAAAATTCTTAGAATTTACATGGAGTCAAAAAGTGGCGTTTTCTAGGTAGAAGGCCTTAATCACTTCACAGTTCTGGGATATAATCCACTTTTGGCATTTTCTAATTACTATTTTGGCATTTTTAAGTCCTGCCCTATGAAACTTATTAACTAGATCTTTGTGGTATCCTGCTAGGAAATCAAAAACAACATTTATTTGATGAATGTCATAGTTATTGTAAAGTCTCTTTAGGCTGTTTCTGAGATCTGCATACTTGTCCATTTTCATCTTGTCTCTTTCTTGTATTTGGCCAATGTTACAAACTGTCCCTTCGATAATTAACCATTATTATTATTATTATTATTATTATTATTATTATTATTATTATTATTATTATTATTATTATTATTATTATTATTATTATTATTATTATTATTATTATTATTATTATTATTATTATTATTATTATTATTATTATTATTATTAGAAATAAGATTTGGAATGACCCAGAACTATTAAAATCCTAATTTTTTTTTTTTTTTTTTTTTTTTTTTTTTTTTTTTCATTTAATTGGATTCCTTGTAAATATACATTTATATATATTACTCATGTATCAATTCAAGTAGCCAGTTGTTTATTGCCTTACGTAGTGAGATTTACAACTGTATTCATAAGCAAATAAAGTTTCCATTATTATTATTATTATACCTACTAATAAATTTGGTCTTAACCTATGTCCTCCCTCAGTTAAATTTACACAGTGTCAAACAGTTCTTCGCAAAGCCCTCAAAATGTCTCAGAATCGTTCCGTTAATGACCTTTGGAAATCTACAAGCTGCTATACCAATCTTCAATATGACGCCTACAAATCCACCAAAGATGTTATCAAAGAATTTCACACTAACCATGAGCAAAGACTACAAAACCATCTTCTTTCACAAGGCTTTTTCTTTTCAAGTGTAATCAAGTACTCAAAAACATATTCAACTTTACAATCCGTTACATAAATAACACTCTTCCTACACTTAAAAACCTTGCTAAATGGGGCTTATCATCTAGCCATGAATGTACATTCTGTTTAAACCCTGAAACTCTTGGCCATGTGGTTGCGGGCTGCAAGAATTATCTTGATGAAGGACGTTACACCTGGAGGCATGATTCTATTCTAAATTTCTTGGCAAAATCTCTCAAATCTGTCAACCACTCATCCCTTTATGCTGATTTACCTGATTTTAGAAGTCCCTCGATAATTACAGATGATGAATACCGCCCTGATCTACTGCTTGTCAAACCTGATGGTTTATTATACGTTCTTGAACTAACAGTGGGTTTTGAATCAAATCTCCAGAATAACATTGAACGGAAAAAAGTTAAATACGAAGTCCTTTTCAAAAACTTAAAACGTCAGTTCAAAAACGTGATATTTGTAAATCTTTCTGTGAGTGCTCTAGGTGTGTTTGCCAATGATTCATCAAGCTTTATAACAATGTTGGATGATCTAGGTGTCGATGATACATTTAAAAAGTATATCGTAAGATCGATTGTAAAGATTGCTATCAGAACTACGTATTACATATTTTGCTGTAAGAACAAGACATGGACGAATCCAGAACTAATGAAATATTGTTAAGGAATTTTTTTTTTTTTTTTCTTTCTTTCTTTCAAGTTTATGTAAATGTTGAATGTATCTAGTTTATGATAATATTGTTAATCAAGTAGCCAATTGTATTTCACCTATAAGTAGAGAGATTTACAATTGCACGTACATGTAACAAAACATAAAAATAAAGTTTTCATTATTATTATTATTATCATTATTATTACGTTATCAAATAACGTTATCAAAACAGAAAATCCCTATAATTTTTCGCCGTTTCTTTTTCATTCTATTTCTATACAATGTGGCTTGACTTTTCAAGGTGCACAAACTTAAGTTAAGTAACAATTTTAGAGCTTCTTTTTTGTGTCTCCATAAAGGCATTTTTGTTTATAACTTCGCTATATTTTTTTTTGTGGAACGTAGTATATAAAACATTCAAGGATAAAAAGAAATATTTAAGCTGTAACCCCTCTGTAAGATTATAGACTTTCAAACGCGATTTGGAAGACCAGCTGTTTCTTTCGTCACGCATCTCTGTTGGCCATTTTCCTGCTCGACTCTTCTTAAATTCTATTCAAACTTTGAATAGCAAACATGAGCACTGCTTTGAGTGTCCTGGAAACTACGCGCGCCTGTTGTCCTGCTAGGGGCCGCTCCTCACCGATATGCGAATTACGAAATTAGTGCTTGCTAGTTATTATACGTTTTTCTTTTCTCTTTTTTTTTCCCGCTTTTCTTTTCTTTTCTTTTTTCTTTCTTTCTTTTTTTTCTGTGTATGTTTTACTAGCCTATTGATTTCTAACAGTTACTCTAGCTACAACAACTCAAACATGAATGTTTCAAAAAGGCCGTCCTTATATATGAGCTTGTTTGGTCAATGACATCAATATCACGTTTAAATTTTAGTTTTTCATCCTGTAAAGCAGCTAATAAAGCTTAAAGGATTTGGAATATCGTATGGAAAACCCATTGAACAAATAATACCCGAATTTGAGAAACACTCGCGTTGCAATACGCACACCAATCTTGTAATCAGCATCATTTGTATCATCGTCGACATTTACGAGATCTTCACATGAGGACCAGCTAGCTGTGATCGTAAATCTTCCAATATCTTTTTCAGCGAGGTAAATGCGCATGCGCTGTTGGCATATTTTGTAAGGATGTGTCTATGACCTGCTGCCGTATTCAAGTTCAAGGTGCTGACATCCAAACCTTCTGAAGAAAGATTTGTGTAAATCAAAGGTGCCATTAATTCCTCTTCAGCTCTGCCAATGTTTTGGGCAAACATAGCTTCATTCGCTGTTGACACAGGGTAATTGCAATTGTGAAGTGCAGCATCGAATGGAGAGGTACAATTGCTTTGACAGCCATCCGCCGACGCCATGTACGTACGATTTTTGCTTGCGAGACGGCTTAACGCGAAGCACATTCTGGGCTTACACCTGTAGTACGAAATTAAAAGACAGTCAAGATACATGTACACTCGGTTGCTGAAAGCCAGGTTGTAGTATACTATTTATACTAATAACTAATTAGATGCAAAACCACAAATATCGCTTCACTTATTGTTGCGCGCATGTACTAATTGCCAAAATATATTTTAGTCTTTCTAAACCATCAGAGGTATAAATATATTTACAACAAATTAAATATCATTTTATGGCGAAAAACACTTATTTAACAAGTGTCTCTTGTAAACCTGTAATATGAGCTTATAGACAAGGCGCAAAACTGAAAAAGTCGATCGCAAAAAGTGCAGAAGGCATTTTGGGGTAGAGGCTGGTAACATAACTGTTCTAAACCGATTTTTCATGCTAAATCCGAATATGACTGTTACCAAGACGTATTCTGCAATCTTATACGTGTAAATGACGTATTTTGTGAATTGCTACAGTCATTTCATACTAACAGCTTTTTCATGTAATTCCAAAAGTTCCCAAACTTAAAAACAACTGATTACCATAGCTGAAAAGAGCATATCAAAATCAGTAAAACTGTGAAGTTTGAAGGATATAAGTTGAAAAATCAAGGAGATACGAATTTTCAAAAATCAAAATTTTGTATGAAAACACTTGTTGTTATGCAAGAGATGCCAAGCAGAGAATTGTAAATAAACACCCATGTATATACTTGATAAAAGACGCCCGCTGTGTAGACTTTTCAATTACAGATCGATAACTGAAATCGTTGCATCGCGACCTCCAACGTCGGTAATGTCTTGCTTTTTCTGTTCCGTACATCTATCTTTCGGGCGGAGTTTACATGAACTCGTTCAGTGATTGGTTGATTTGAAATAAGCTCCGCCCCCAAAACTGATTCATGACGGATCAGAAAAACCAAAATTCGTAATTTGCTGATCATAATGCAACGATTTTGACTGTAATTTTTTTCCGATTTTCTCTTCTATGCTTTGAAATAAAAAGGGAACAAAAGATTGTCACTGTGATTTCAAGCAATGATTTTATTTAATTTCTTCCTGTTATTTTACTGATGTCTCGGGTTTATTTGCAGCATGATAAAGATTGTTTTGATTTGATTGTATGTTATGATTCCAAAGTTTTGATTGGACTAGATTCATTTCTTTTATGCTTTCATTTATTTTATACTCATCTGTAGGGATCCTTCATAATTACTGAGAGAAATTAAAAAACTTCACGCGGCTTTGTTTGCAAGTTATTTTTCACCAGTATTTCCATCTGCATCGAGTGAGAGTGAAGACACGATGTTCAAAGAGGAACAGTGTTTATGATTTCTTCAATTTCTTTGTTCTCATAATGTGGCTTGTTGTATGTACTCTATTGTATCTACTACAGGTAAGTGGACTCACAAGTTTACTCAACAATACTCTACAGCTTAAGGTGGCTCGACTGGGTTTTGTTTGAGGCGCACCTCCGCTATTTGATCGCAAAATGCGTCGAGGCAAAAAACCTTATTCAATTATATCAGATTTTCATAAACCTAATTTTTTTGGAAAAACTAGAGTTTTGTACAAAACCGCATTTATTGTTTCATAAAATCTTCTGCACTCTTACTCAGCTTCAACGATTTCTATGGAAGCGTTTTTGAATAAAACGCGCTTGAACTTTTACGCATCAAAAAAGTAAACAATTCCAAGCATTCAGTTTACTTGGCCGAAAACCTTACTTTTAGGACTCAGTAAAAGCTTTTTTTGAGCTCATATTATTGACACATTCAATAACTATTTGCTTGAAAAAGTAGAACAAAATTGCGTCGCATGATTTTGAGAAATATGAATTTAGGTCAAGTTGATAGAGGTGCGCCTTTTCATTTATTGTTTATCATTTCACTTCTCTTTATAAAAAGCTAGAAAACTTAACTGATTCCCTCGATTACTTTTTTGCTAACTTCAGTATCAGCGTTTTCACCAAATTGTTTCTTAATCCTACACATTTCATGGCCATTGAAGCATTGTAAGATATCGAAAATATAGATATGAAAACGTAAATTTTTAGGCCGCTTACTTCGGGTTGACGTTGTTTTCAAAACAAAAGCGGTCGTCAAGCATCTCTATTGTCCAGTTTTTTTTCTGAACTTGTCAATACCGATATGCCACTCTTGTCTGCCTTTTATAAACCTTCCGAGTGGCTCCGAGTATGATAGTTTGAAACAGCAATTTCAATGGCTTATATTAAAATAACAAAGGATGAGTGCAACGAGCGGAATCGAATTCACAAGTTCAACTTGTCCTAAATTCATATTTCTCAAAATCGTGCGACGCAATTTTGTTCTACTTTTTCAAACAAATAGTTATTGAATGTGTCGACAATATGAGCTCAAAAAAGCTTTTTCCGAGTCCTAAAAGTAAGGTTTTCGGCCAAGTAAACTGAATGCTTGGAATTGTTTACTTTCTTTTGATGCGTAAAAGTTCAAGCGCGTTTTGAAAACGCTTCCATAGAGATCGTTGAAGCTGAGTAAGAGTGCAGAACTTGATCTAGATTTTATGAAACAATAAATGCGGTTTTGTATAGTTTTTTCCAAAAAATCAGGTTTATGAAAATCGCCATGCCGCCACTATAAATTATTGAAAACTCCGATCAAAATAATTTCAACGTCAAAAAGAAACTTTATCTATCCCTAGACTTGCTGTGATTTTTTTTGAAATTAGGTTTTTTGCCGCGACGCATTTTGCGATCAAACAGCGGAGGTGCGCCTCAAACGAAACCCAGTCGAGCCACCTTAATCAAATAATATTTCTTGACTATTGTACATAGAATAGGGATTTTTACAATAGGGATTTAATGATCCTCTGTTTGTCGAACACCAACAGCTTTTGCCAATTACTGTGGGCCCTGTAGCGTAGTTGGACTGCAGACCACACACAACGACAACTTCATGACCTACTCTCCCCGAATAGTGGTGTGGGTTCTTTCTGTAACGTCCGTCCAGTGAAAGTCGTGAAGTGTGGAGAGATTCAAGAGAAATTCAAGTCCCTGCCTTCATTGGAGGGAAAATGAATAAATATCAATTATTGAGTCATCTATCTCGAATCAATAATTCGTTCACCGTTGCCTTTGCAATAACAACAATAGATATCAAACAATCTCTTTATCCTGAATCTATTCATCTACGTATAGCAATTTGCGAAAATCAGTTTGTAAATTCAACTATATATATATCAAACCTATAGAGGAAATTATGGGATCCCTTCCTTGATTTTTCTATCGTGTGGCCCTACGAAAGTAGGGAGAAATATCCCTACGCAATTTATTCCATGTTTTGATATATATTCATCTTTATTCATATTTACATGATTCAGTTTAAAATCGTCAAACAAACAATAATTACTTCAAACTACAACATATTCATCTCTTTAATCCTCCAGTCGACTCGACATTCGATTTGCTCATTCGTCTATAAACATCTCCATGCTTCCAAACAATTCACAACTAAAAACATTTTTAATTTTCAGTTTGGCACAATAATCATGGGCGAAGATGAAGGTATGGCTTTCTAAATAATTTATGGATAGAAAAAATAATGTAACCATTGGTAACCACTGTTATACGTCATACACTAACACTAATTTCCAACGCTTTCTTTAAGACTGTAACGAGCCACTCATCGCCTCTTTTTCCAAGTCCAAATTGACATCCTCGTCTTCAAGACTTCCCAATGAAACGTATGGTCCTCAACAAGGAAAACTTTACAATGCGCATGCCTGGTGCGCTAAAGAATCTACCGCTGGCCAGCACCTTGAGATAGACTTGGGGCGCGTCATGATGATCAAATCGATCGCAATTCAAGGAAACCCAAAGGCAGAAGAGTTTGTAAAGTTTTTCAGTTTGTCGAATTCAGTGAATAAAGATCAATGGCTGAATTATGAAGAACCTATTGGGACCAAACATATTGTGAGTTACAAAACAATTGATATTAGCCATTCAGTGATTGACGATTTTCAAGATAATATATTTCCTATGCTTAATTAATGACCTCCGGAAAATGTCTCTGAAGAAATTTCTGGTTTTCTAGTTCAAAGGGAGTCTAAATCAAGAACTGATTTCTACGAATAATTTATTACGTATAACCGCTGCCCAATATGTTCGAATAACACCAGAAAGCTGGCATGGTCACGTGTGTGTGAGAGTGGAGTTATATGGGTGTGACGCAGGTAAGAAAAACAAGATTTGATCAAATACTGGCCTTATTATCAATTTTGTAATGGAATTTCACATTTGGTTGAGAGCAATCCCTTAAACATGAAGATATTACTACTCTTGATTTTTATTGATTTATTATTATTCATTTTTCTATTATTAATTTATATTTTAATGTTTTTATGATTTTTTCGCCATTTTGGATTTACCGATTTGTTTACTCGATTTTATAACAGTTTTTCTATCGGGTATCCGCGTGATAAAAAAAGGTTAATTTATTTTACTTTGAAGAACGGAGAGTGGTTGCCCAATCCTCCCGAGCCAGGGGCTCTTGTTTAAGCTTTCGAAGGTGCGCTCTCTACCCCCTCTATCCGTCAATGCTCCTTTTTACGGGTATTTAAAGCTAATTAAAGCTACACGGAAAGGAAAGAAGTTGAAACAAGGATGTGAAGTCAGTGGGAATCGAACTCTGGACCTCTCGCACCGAAGTCCGCGCACTAACCAACTGTGCCATCCTTGCCCCGATGGCCACGCCTTTGTGGACTTCAAAAGTAAACGCAAACATAGATGATACAGTATATAACTGTCTTGTGTGATTATTGTCTTAGACCCTTTCAATCCACTTGGAATGGCAAACGGCGATATCCCGGACGCAGCCATCTCAGCGTCGTCCTACTATACATACACTGCGGGAGAGAAATGGCCACCACATCTAGCACGTTTACATGGGACTAATCGTGTAAGAGCCCAATGCTGGGCAGCTGGAAAAAAAGATTCAAATCAATGGTTGCAGATAGATTTGAGCAGAATGCAGTTTGTCTCTGGTGTAGCCACACAAGGGCGACATCAAGGTTCTCAATGGGTGAAAAGTTATTGGCTGGAGCATAGCGACGATGGGGCAACGTGGAGTCCTTATCAAAACCAGGGCGTTAGTACATTATTACAGTATAACAATGCAAAACAACGCGACGGGCATGTGCGCAAAGCAATAGAAAAAGACAAGCGCACGTGGTGATTGATCAGAACACTGCTCTAGAACCGACCGTACCGGCGTGTACGCCTCGTGCTTCTCTTTTCAAATTCTACTCTCGTGTCCTTATCAATCCCTGCGTGCCCCATATTTGCACGCAGCTAGCTGATTCCTCGAGAAGACAGTAGCCAATCAGCGCAAAGTAAACCTGCACAACTTGTTAGCATCACCCCGAAGGGATAAGCAAATCTATGCCCTACCCGGGTAGGGTATTGTGGGTTTTTAATAAATCAATAAAATATCATTAAATGTGAATTTTCTTTCTTAACTGATTTTTAAGAAACAATATAGAAAATTTTATAGAATTTACATCTTAAAAAAAACAGTTTTTGCGAAATTTTAAAGCTTCCAAATGTATTTACAAACTTTTCCTTCGAGCCCCTCCCGCCGTCAGGACATTTTGGCGAAGCGGGTTTTACTTAGAGTCCCTTGACTCGCGCCTCAGAATCTCGTTGAAGCGAAGTTCAAGTCCATGATATCTTAAAATTAGCCAATTTATGTCATTATTTTGAGCGGTAGCTTCCTCCAGAAGAGCTAGCGAAGCAAGTTGACCAGCACGGACAAGTTTAGGATCTTGAATAATTGGAAACCACTTCTCAGGCTGGATTTCTGTCTTGGTAATTGAAGTTGACGAGTAGCTGGTTTGGAGTTTTCGCTGTAATGCCTTGTCTTGCATCAAAACGGATTCAAAGGATGTACTTTCTGATTTAGGATTCAATTTGATGGAGACTTGGCTTTGAGACTTTGAATCTGACCTTCGAGGGTTGACGTTTACGTTAGTTGCTGTTGTTGTTGCTGCTAACTTCCATGTTCTGCACTTTGGAGACTTCACCATGATCGTCGCTGGTTCGGACATATGGAAGGCAATTGTGGAAGTGTTCTTGTTATAAAGAAAACCAAGTATTGAATCAAATGGAACAACAATCTTGGTCTTTGTGTTGTCGTTTATCAGCTGGCGTTGTACTATGATCTGTCGTCTCGAAGCGAAGTGGAATGTAGCCGTGAATATCTCTCGTGAAACTCTGAAGGAGAGGAACAGATTTAGATAATTTAGGTACGAATGTATCAAGGATTTCAGTAAAACATAAGTTCTCTGCGAGTTTGTTTAGACGGGCCTGGCGATAGTACGGAGTTGTATTCAGGAGGTTTTGTACGCATTCTTCCGCTCTAACTTTTGGCCGACGATGTGTAGGATAGTTTGTGTAATGCCTCGATAGTGACGAACGTCTAGTATACGACTTCAAACAAAATTCGCAAGAAAATTGATGGTCTTCCATTATGAGTCCATTATCGTTGAAGTCCAAATACCAAAAGAAAGTGAATTAAGAACACTACAGTGCCATAGATATAAACTAAATGCTCTATTTATTCACGTGAATATCAGAAGTTATATAATCCAAATTTAAAAACCTTACTCACTGTTTGTCTAGTCAAAATACCGTCGTGTTAAAGCAATGGAACAAATAAAAGCCTTCAAATGAATCAGCTTTTTATTTTTAGCTTGTTAGTTGAGAAGTGTAATTGAACAAACCATGAATACTACTTATTACGCCAATATCATCTCTCTCTTAACCCTGCTTTGGGGTTTTCCCAGGTGAATGTTTGCATTTTACGCATCGCCGCACTACCGATATAAATAGCGTCAGGGTGCTAACAAGTTATGTGCGTTTTGGAGAAGGCGTGGTTACGGAGGAATCAGCTAGAGCACATCGGGCAAGTTTTATATTCCTGTTAAGAAATACAATTACAATTTTAAGGCACGTTTTCTTGTTCATTCGTTTACAAAAAATTGAAGAGTGCGCGCGCATTCTATATGTGTTTGCTTCCCTACAGAACACACTGGACGTGTCCTTTGGCCATTGAGCGCACGTTACATCAAAGTTATTAGAGTGATTTAGCAAGCACGACAGGATATTAAAGAGGATGCCGCGCGCGCTGACGAATTTTGTTCGAAATGACCATTGACGTCACCGACGTTAAGAAGAGAACGTAAAAACAAGCAAACTGGCGTCCTGCACGTGGCGTTTGCTAAACCACGCTGCAGATCGCGTGTGATCGTCACAAGGGTCCATTTTATTTTCTCAGCCCGAATTTATCAGTCTTCCTCTTGCAATTCCTTGCTCACTCGGCGAGTGGGCAAAAACTGGGGCAACGACTGAAAATTCAGGTAACATGTTCAGTCATCGCAATAGTACAGTGGCCCACAAGTCTCACAGCAAAACAAAACTCACGGCAAAATAAAAGAAACTCACAGCAAAATAAAAGAAATTCATCGCCAGTCCTACTCTTGTAGCGCCAACAGGAAGCTCAACCGCTATAGTAGTATGTTCTTTACAAAGAAATTTATGAAAAAATATTCCTTATTCTCCAGAGGGGAGAGGAAATCTCTAGACAAACGGCTGTTGTTTCCTTTCGTGACGTCACGTTGATTTTCAGTCATAATGCTGGCAAAATGTGTAGAAGTAGTCCAAGTGGTTAGTGTCGAAAATTGCAATAATTATACGGAAATCTGATTTAGCTTATGTCAAATTTGAATGTACTTGGCTAAAATTGTTATAAATTTGTCAGTTATGTAGCTATTTCGTTGGTCAAAAATGCATTGCTTCGACAAAATCGTGGCGCGAATTTCTGCAATGGCGAAGTTAAACTACAATGTCTTGAAAGATGTATATGGAAGTAACAACCACCTCCTATGATGTTTGCTTGTATGGATTTTCAGAGGTTGTGGCTGTCTCAAACGTACAAATCAGCCCTTTAAAACATTGAAGGGTTATATCGACAGTTGTAAACGTTTCTAAATGATGACAGTTATGCCGATCAAATGAGTTCCAGCTACTGCCGGAGGCACTAAAAGTTATCCTCTAACGAAATCAATTTTCAACTGAAAACCTCAAGGCACTCCTGAAATGTTGTTTATGTCATTTTCTCCCTCCACCAGCAATTACAGTTGATTTGGTTGACTATACCTTTTTACATTTTTTGTCTCAATATACTTGCCATTACAAAGTATTTCAGAATGCATTTGCTTCTGTAGGTATTCTCTGGGAACACAGACAACGAAACAGTGGTACGTCACGTGCTCTCGCCAGTCATGTGGACCCGCTACGTCAGATTTAGACCTCTTACATGGAGTGGACACATCTCAATGAGAGTTGAAGTGTATACCTATGGACGAGGTAAAGTAACCATAGCAACGAGATATACACATATTTTAATGAAAAACGATTGTCGAATGAGAGGTTTAGATCGGCGTGAATAGAACGAAAAGGAGTATGGCTACTTTCAAAACTACACTCGCTTTACAGCTTTGATCTTGATTTTCAACATCAACGAATGAATTTCTTGGTGTATAAGGACAGGGCAAACCAGATGTGGAGGATATCGTGATGACATTTGTGTGGTTTTATATTTTCAGTAATTTCTACCCAAACTCCTTTTCGGGTGAGTTACGTAAGCTTGATGCCTTTTGCCCCGACAACCTTTTTTGGTCCATAACAACAGGTAACGATGACAACAATATAAAGAATCCATGGCAACGACTATTATAAGGTTATACTGATCATGATGTCGGAGAAAATAATTAGGGTGGTAGGTAATGGCTGCTATAGATATTATATAAACTAAACGGCATTATCAAGTAGGGAATAAATATATTCGGTATTGGTGAGTCGCGCAGCGACGGAGCCAATACCTGAACATATTTTCTCCCAACTAGCCGTCATTACAGACCGATAATCGCGTTTAGTTTTGTATCGCGATTCTGTTGAGGTTTTGGCAGAAAAAAAAAGAGAAAGAAAAACAATTTTCTGCTGATCGAAGAAACAATTCTCTCAACGCTCGAAGTATTGTCATAGGAAACTTTTGTGAACAAGAAAAAAAGGGTTTTTTTCATCCGTCAGACCTCCATTTTTCTCGTAAAAAATCAAGCATTATTTAACTCTAGCTAGCTCAGTTTTCGCGGTACAAGTGTTTTTAAAAGCCAAATAAATATGGATGTTTGAACAACTATAAATTAAGGATCCAGATGTCGACGGGAATTACGAACAACAACAAGTGGACACACAAAAGATCGAGAAACATCAAGTTAACTTACCAACTTGTAAGCATCAGAAAGCACTCAGCCAAAAAAGATAGTCAAGCATTGTTGTACTAAAAGATACAGAACTTGAGGATTTCCAGAAGCAACAAGCAGGGAAAAAAACACTATAAAACTCACCGAGTCTGCTGTACGTCGATTCTGTAGATGGCCCTTTGAATAATCTTGAATAATATGGAAAAGAGCTGGCACTTCGAGACCTTGACAAAACCAATGTGTCAACCCCCAAGGCCAACTGGTGTTGGAGTATTCTATTTGCAACCCATAAATAGATATGATAATCCAAAAACCATTTGGTACAAGCTATTGCCTTTCAGCAAAAAAAAGCTTATCTGGAAAATAATGCTTCTTTGAACACCATCAACTCTAACAAGACATGGAGAGTTAAGGTTTGCAAACTTTTGGATCGATATATCGCTCGATGAAACGACCAGAAAGCGCCTTTCTGGAGGCGAATATTTAATTACAAAGCTGAAATGGCAGTAGATGACTTTCATCGTCAGGAAAGGTAAACTCGGTGCTGTATGATGGATCCACATGCACAGTGTATTATTACTAATAAGTCGTTATTCTCGAAAATATATATTCGTTATCGATAGTGTTGTTGTTTGAGAACCTCTATTGATGTTATCACCTCGGTGGTTGGAGTCAACTGTGTCAGAATTTTATTTTGGACCATGATCCTTTGCGCGCTGCTGTCCAATCTCCTCTGAGTTCACAGAAAGAATCATAGTTTAGTTCTTCAAGTCTTTCAGGTTTTCAAAAATAAAATTCAGTACAAAATACTCATTAGACCTCATGAGTGTTTGAATGTCAAATATAGTTGATTTGCCTCTATTCTTGTTCTTTTAGCAGCATATGCTGTAAGAAATTCGTGTTACTATATAATCAAATATATACAAAAATGTCAATTTATTTTAAATTTTTCCAACTAGCCAATCAAATTCAGTTTCAAAATTTGCACACTACTACAAGAAACAAAAACAAAATGGTAGATAAATTTGGAAGCTACAGCCATGTTGAGAAATAATTTTGTAATACTTTGGTGTTTTGGCGGGAATATTTTTGTACTAACGCGCGAGTCGCCAATTTCCCGCTCAAACATGTTATTCAGCCGATTGAACTTTGCAAGTGAATCTTTGGCAAGTTGTGTGATGTTTCTGTATTTATTACCTCTATGGACTCTCAAGGTAGTCTTTTTTCGAGTAGTTAGATGTTGAAAGTCGAGCAAGTGGAGAAGATTAGACAAACTTTTCAAGGAATATGTAGTCATAGTTAGTAGAGGGGTCCCCTCTACTAACTATGATGTAGTTGAACACTGCTTTTTAGTTTCAGTAGGAGATTCGCCATTGTTGAACGGCAATCGTGATCAGTAGATTCGCCGAAAATTCATCTGTATAAAAAAGACAAATTCAGCTTTTCTCCTGACAATTCTAAACTGGCATTTGAAAACCTGGAAATTATTGCAGCTTTCATCATCATGTGAGTAGAAGAGTAAAGAAAATGCCGGCATTTTCTGTTGAATTTGACTACAATGGTGACTCAAGGAAGTTGGATTGACTCAGCAAAACTGTAAGTTTGTAAAAAGTTTTGATTCCAATAAACAAAAACGCATAAAAATAAGGCTCCAAGCAACAGAACTTGGAGCCATATTAATGTATTCTTGATTGGAAGACAAAGGAAAGTTTTATTTCAAACAAAAGAAGTTCACATTCCGCACATTCTACGATGCAGTTCTTTGTTTCAAGATGCGCGAAGTTGGAAAATAGTGCTACGGCAAAAAGGTCTTATACATACCTTCATAGAAGACGATTTTTAAAGAGAAGTGTCCATAAACGATATTTATCAGTAGAAAATACTTTGAAAAGAACATTTGACAACTTACCGTGAAACTGCAACTAGAGTTTAAGCGTACTAGTGCAGGACTTCTTGCTCCTTCGAAGTGTTCAGCAATGTTTATAGCAGGAATCAAAGCAAGTCTCCTGACAGCCATTTCATCGATGAATGAGAAGTGAATTTCCCGACAAAACAGCTCTACACACGGCAATCCACAGGGGGGCAACCAAAAAGTCATATTTTGAAACACAATGAAAGTAAAAAAGATCGGTTTTGTTTCGAATCTTTCACTGTTTCTATAGCGAGTACGAATCATAGCCGGTCGCAACTAGATGAAGACTGATGACGTCATCGCGAAATCGATAATATACCCCTATACGCATTGCATTGTGGGAAGGCCTTCGAACCTCCTCTGTAGAAGACCAGCAGTTTGATCAGACGCGGGGTGAATGTGCTCTAGTACGAATTCGGGTTTGTTCTGTTCTGTTCTGTTCTGTTCTGTTCTGTTCTGTTCTGTTCTGTTCTGTTCTGTTCTGTTCTGTTTTGTTTTGTTTTGTTTTGTTTTGTTTTGTTTTTGGACATAGTACTAGAGATCAAGTTTAAAATAACAGCTCATTCTAAAGCTCTTGTAAATGATAGGTATATCTCTAGTAAAAAGCTCGAATTTACATTTTTTGACTGCCTGTTTTTGAAAGCCATTTTGTAATTTGGCCGGCATTTTCAATTCTAGAAGAGTTCGCACAAGTGACTAGTGCGTCGCGCTCAAAGATGACATTGATGAATAAAGGGCGTTGGTTTTTTTGTTTTTTTGTTTACGTTTTCAGCCAATCATAACATACAACGCAAAGCATGTTGGGAACTATTGCGCAAGTTTTCCGTTTTGCTACACAGAGAGAAAAAACGGAGACACGCGTTGCAGACCTCGACTGGTTTGGCAACCAGTAAAAAAGATCAACCCACAAATGGCGCAGTAGCTCGTGGATTGACCGACCACGAGTGACCACAAAAAGCCCAAACCGATACATTTTGATGAAACAAGATGCTTGCCTGCTTTGCATGACCCGCCATACTCTCTAGTTATTAGTTAAGTCCTATTCTATACCCAAAGGTTCGAAATTCCTACCCGTTTCTTAACGCTTATTAATCAACATTAATACATTTCTATTGGGCTGTTTAGTCAGCATTTCCGAAAACAAGCCTTCAGCTTCTTGACTGATCTTTGCGAATCCCTAGCTACATGACGATATAATACACATTGTCTTGTATTACGTACTCGTTGACCTTTTAAAATTCTCTTTGTTAGTTTAAATTATGATCAATGTCGTATTATATTTCTTATTATAAAATATTTGAGATATAACGTGCGCGCTGATTGGCTGGCTACCATGTTTATATCAGAGGACAGAGATATGGCTCGCTCAAAAAACGCCTCGTGTTCCTAAGCTTGCTTTTCTCTTGCTCTACATCTTCTATCGTGTTTATATCACAGAACAGAAACATGCGCGCGCGTTTTATATTCCTTAAGTGAAATATTACTTAATTGATATTATACCAGTTTATTAAATTACTCCTTTTATACTAATCAGAAATTTCTCCGTTCTGACTGACACAATAACTACTCGCGCGATTTTTTCTTTGATGTTTATATGAACAAAAGGCATACTGAATTCGCTTAGGGACCAGTCCTGTTTTAAGTCGGAGGAGGGGCTGGAGGAGAAAATGTCGACGTCTCTAATACAAAAAAAGTTCCAGACCCCAACCCGTCGATCCAATAAATTTCCCTCGCCACAAAATTTACTGGATCGAGACTAATAACGTCTGCGTAGGAGGCTACCCTTAGATCGTTTAAAAAATTCAGGACCCCTCCAAACATAATACCAAAATATGCGAAATGAAAATTTCTACAAACTTTGATATGTACATCCTACCTTGCTTATTCACCGTCACTGCCGAACGTACCATTACATAATCTTCGTCTGACTTGTCAGTATCCAACATCGAGCCTGTCATCTCCCACTTTCTCTTTCATTTCATTGATGTCATTTTCCCGCAATACGTGGCACGTTACGGTTTTAATCTTGTCCTCTTTACTCCTATATTTCCTTAGACCACGTGCAGCTAGATATTTGTCGATTTCCTTATTAACTACTGGTTGTTGTAATTCAGTAACACAGGAGTTCCGGAATAGAAAAGAGCTAGAACACGATAGCTGCTGCGTACCCAGAGCCCACGTTACTCTCGGCCTGCCTTCAACCACGTCAACCATGCGCAGTAACATAATTTAACAATGCGCGAGCGAGTGAGTGAGTGAGTTGGTGAGTGACACATTTGCATATTAGCCCCTATAACTCGTGGATCTGCAATCCACGAGTTGAAAACGGAGACACGCGACCCAGACTTTGCCTGGTTTGCCATGGCAACCAGTAATAACGTTACAGCTATTTAATACCAATAGCAAAAGAATTATTGTTACTATGACAACGTGGTTTGTTTTTCAGCCTCTCCTGCAGATCTTGGAATTGACTTCGAGAAACAAGAAATACCAGACAACCAAATTACAGCATCGTCGTACCATGATGAAACCCACCGTCCAGAAATGGGTCGGCTTAACTATCCACATAATGTCCTTGCTTGGTGTCCAAAGACGCTTCACGGAGAACATTGGTTGCAATTTGATTTGGGTCACGTAATGCTTGTCACGGGTATCGTAACGCAACCTTTGGGACTTTACAGTGTTCATGCACGTTGGATAACAAAGTACAAGGTAAAGCTTACCCAACAACAAGTCCATTGGTTGGTCTAAAATTAATATTTTATGTAATCTCTGATAATTAGATATCTTATAGCCTTGATAGCGTGACATGGGTTTTCTACAAAGAGGATGTGACGTCACTGGAGAAGGTAAGTAACGTAATGGAATGTCACTCATAAAACAACAAACAGTTTCAGGTTTGCATTTCATAGAAATGGGCAATTGTTTCCATGCCTCGATAAAAGTCCGTTTTTCATTTGTTATTCACTAACGTAACAATTATTCCACGAAATAATCGTACATGAGCTCATAGCCGACGAGACGCGATGCGCTGAGTTGGCTATTATATAGCCATGTTCTACGAGATTTAGTGGAATAATTATTTTATTATATCTACATGCGCTAGATATGAAACTTTGTAACAAATAAACTTTGTACATTTAGTCGAAGGAGTCATTTTACAACAAAGAAAGTTCATTGAAATTTTGTAATCAATTCTGAGATTTATCTACAAGAAAGTTACAGAAGGATCAATTTCTAGTCCGAAAACTTGCCACTCAATACAGGAGTAATTTGAAATTGAAGCAGATTGGACGTTTTCAAGACAAAAATTCAATTCAGCTTCGTGTATGAAAATGTCAGTTCTTCTATACGCGTACACTCCGCAGACTGTTTGGATCAAAATATTTCCTCATGCATATTGGCAGAAGAACTATACTCGGTTGCTGTGGACACATTAATAGCAAAGTAGTCGAGGTTCAGTACACAGGATTTTTTCTTCAATGTGCTGTCAACCCCCGACCACGGCAAACAACAATGAACACTTGCTATAATTTGGCTGAAAAGTCTTAACAAATAAGAGTGAAAATGTGTAATTAAACAGGAATTTCAGTTTTGCTAATTTTATTGAGTAATTCTCTACTCACGGTATATGAGCTGATAGCCTAGTAGTAGAGGAACCAATCAGAGTGCGCGATTGCTCATATCCAGTGGATGTAGATATCATAATTATAGTTGTTATTTATTCGTTAGTCGTTCAATTGCAGGTTCACATGCTTGTCCGATCTGGTTCATTCTTTGTATGATTACAAAGAAAAACTCCACAACAGGAAAAACAGAGAACGAGACTCGCGACGCGACGCGTTATCCTACTTTTGGGTCATTGCGGAACTGTTTTTCACCAACAGTCATTCGCGCAGTGAAATTCTTTAAATACTACAGATACGTAGCATGTATTCCCTATCAACAGCAGACGTTCGAAATAACTGAAGGAGACTGGAAAGAGTCCAAAAAATAGTTCAAAATAGATCAAACTGAAGTATCATGTTGCTTTCAGCTCCAGAGGGTTTGAGAGGGTTTGTATGAGGGCTCGCATATGGAGTCTTTCTTGGTTACAGGCTCTTGACTCTACTATCTCCTGATATTGCTATCAATTATCTGCGTGTTTGGTTTTAGATTATTCATTTTTTCATTTGATGATATATTGAATCAAAAGGTCTTTGAAGGCAACAGTGGTAAAACTGGTTACGCTACAAGAACATTCAAGAGGGACGTCAAAGCTCGCTACATCAAAATACACGCAGTGGACTGGTATATCCAACCTCAACACCTTTGCCTAAGAGCATCGGTTATTGGACGCCGTAATGGTAACAAAACTCACGGCATCCATGCAAAAACGAACTTTAAGTGACCTTTGATCAAACTCTGAATTATTTGGAATTGAAGGATTTTTGAGAACTTAGAATTTGATCAGTCATCACTTACTCTTCGTAATGCGTCGTGTGTTTACTATGCTCCAAAGCCATGACAACAGGCCCATAGTTACCGTTGCCATGACAACAGGCCCATAGTTACCGTTGCTATGGCGATCGTCGTCCTAAATATTATTGTTTTTGCAACAAGTCCAAAGTTACCGTTGCTATGCCATCATAGCCATAGAATATTCTTGATATTTCAGGAAGTCCATAGTTATTATTGCTATTCGAAACAAATCAATAGCTGACAGTTTCTATGGCAATCTTCGCCAGAAATACTCTTGATATGGAAACAATTCTATAGTTACCGTTGCTATGGCGATCATCGCCATAAATGCTCTTGATATGACAAGTCCAGTTCAATTCATATATATTGCGCATGTGCTTTTAGTTCGGACTCAATTGTATCTCAAATGATCGATCATTCCCTTAGAATTTGGGATAACAGGGTCGAAATTATATAATTGAGTCAAAAAATTAACATGAAAACATTTTGGCTTGTTATAGGACCCCTGGGCGCTCCTGTCTTTATCAACCAATACAGTTCTTCCAGCATCATTACTTACCAACAGGAAGACGTCACTTTAGACTGTAAAGCTGTCGGTGATTGGCCCGTGACGTTCACGTGGTCATATAAAGGTCACATGATTCAGAGCAGCAATGACAACAAACTTGTTCTTCAAAATGTAACAAAAGACAAGAACCAGGGATTTTACACGTGCAACGTCACTAATAAACTTGGGACGAACCTGAAAACTCTTCACCTTGAAGTGAAAGGTTAGTGTAATTCTTTTCAGTTATTTCTTCTTGGAAAAGTATAAGGA
Source organism: Telmatactis stephensoni (assembly GCA_029948255.1). Lineage (NCBI taxonomy): Eukaryota > Metazoa > Cnidaria > Anthozoa > Actiniaria > Isophelliidae > Telmatactis > Telmatactis stephensoni. The sequence goes on along the minus strand of JALIZF010001825.1, from coordinate 672,924 downwards.
AAAACAGGACAAGACAAAACTGAAAGTTAATGGTGCTTCCGCCAGAATATCCACCACTCTCTTCCAAGAGGCAAACTGAATCAAGGAGCTCGCCTAAATTTTGCATTTGTTTCAAGGCAGAAAAATAATCACTTCTTCGCCCTTCCCCTCTCCTATTTTTTTTTTTTTTCTTTCCCTTCTCTACAACGTTCCTAGAGATGTGATCCACCCAATATAATGTTAATATGACGAGTTGCATGGGAGAACGAATAGTATTTTCTGGTCCCGCTCTGGCCACTAGCTAAAACTAGTTTGTTCCGAGTTCGCCATGTTCAAATTCAGTTTCTCGACCATGCTTGTAAATAGCCAACTGGTTTGCCGATTCTTAACCATTTATATTTACAAATAAAAGGCTAAAAGTCTTCATAAAAGTTTAAACGTTTTCGACCTGGTGGTCATCATCAGAATGAGTGCTTTCTGCTGGATGGCGAACCCTTCTATGATTTTCCTTTTCCAATAGCTCTGTACTACAAACAGGATCTTCCACTGGAATTCGTGTTCTTTAGATGACAAGCGGGTTCTGAAGCGTGTGAAGAATTTAACCCTTTATTTGTAAGATTTAGTTGTGATTATTTGAATGGAGTGCCTTGGAAACTAGCTTTATAGCTAAGTGCTCTTCCACTATATACAAAGCATGTACATTTATTTTTTATTCCTTACCTCAAACGCCAGGGCCCTTTCCCTTCGTTGGGGGTGGGGCGAAGGGACTGGGCCCTTGGTACAAGGTTGCCTCAGAAGGAGGAAACACCACTAAATCTTTTGCTTTTACTGATGTCGTAGTGGTTGGGTACGCTGATATCCATCGCGCCTTAATGAACTAATTACATCTTATCTTATAGATTCCATTGAAATTTGCATCAAGCACTCCATTCTACCAGGCGATTCATTCCTCGCCTCTACTGTTACAACTAATTTTAATGACGCGTTTAGCAACCTCAACGAGAATGAATGGTACGCATTCAAAGGTAGAGATGGGTATTATCGAATAGCAACTAAATGTACTCCTGAACATCGATGTGGAACAAAGATGACAGGCCACCTTCAAAATCAGGTCCCAGCTGTCAAGGAAGGTATTGTCAAGAGAGAGGTCTGTTTCCATAATAACGGGCAATGTTGTCACTCTAAAGTGGTTATCTCGGTACGTAACTGCAAAAACTATTACGTGTACAAGCTCAAGAAACTGAACTTGGCCTGGAAAGCTGGATATTGTGTTGAAAAGTACGAGAACGGTAAGAATAGGGAACTTGATAAGTTCCTTTATATAAGACCTACTTTTGTACTCTTACGAGGTTCTTTGACATTCATCAAATAGTTGTGGAGGGAGTCATATTTTCATAACGTGTCCAAAAATAATTTTTAGTATGAACAGGTAATTCTACCTCGTTACCGTGCTGAGAGATCCCATGAGATAGCAAGCGCATGCGCCAATCAGTGCAACGTCTGTCGCCGGTCAGTGAAGTTGTTCATGTATTTGAACAAAGGAAAATTGCCCGAAAATCCGTCTAAATCATACCAATGTCGGGTTCTAAAGACTCGCAAGATAAATCAAAGGAAAAAGACGACGGCAGAGGCTGTCTTTTGAGCAAATGGCAGCCAGAACCCAAAGGAAAACGAACAGAACAGTCCACAGCTACCATGAATGGCAGCAATGGCAAAGGCGGCAAAACGCCAAATGCAAAAACTCAGGCAAACGGGACCAAAGATCCCACAAAATCACTCAAAAGTGATACTGAAAGCAAAGACCCTGGGCAGAAGTCCAGCGAAACTCCTACAGGAAGAAAGACCTCGAAAAAATCTACAAGGGAAAAAAGCGCGCCAAAAGGGTCACCAAAGCTGGCCGAGAACCATGGCAGCTCGTCGAATGAAAGCTCAACGTCAGGCGAAAACATCGCTCAAGTCTTTAAAGACTCGCTTTCCAGCTTGGCGGCTAGCATGAATAAAGGATTCCTTAACTTAGGAAAACTACTTAAAGACAAAAACGAGTACCAAGGTGGTCGACACGAGGATTTGTCTAGCTCTGACTCTGAATCGGAGGAAGAGAGTGCCAGTGACACAGAGCCACCGGCCCCAAAGAGGCAAAAATCTGATGGCGATGGTGCTTCCTTAAGCGAGGAAAGCAATGCCATACTTAGTCAGCTAGAAAAGCAGTACAACGTTACTGATCAAGATGGACCTGACATTAATGCAGGTTTGGCCAAAATCCTCAAAAACCTCTTGGGGGAAAAGACGAATGAGGAAAAGCTCAACGAAATTAAGAAACGCTACCCCAAGCCAAAAAACTGTGAAATCTTGACCGAAACCAAAGTCAATTCAGCGATATGGAACAACATCTCAGAGAAGGCAAGGACAGGAGACATAAAGCTCCAAAAGGCTCAAAAAGCACTAGTAAAAGGCATAACTGCTGTGGTCCAAGTGATCAATGAAGTACTAAACAAATCAGAAATGCCACCAAAAGAAAAAATTGTGGACACCCTTATGGATGGTGTGCAGTTACTGGCCAATGCCAACATAGAAGTCAACATAAGACGTAGAGAAGCCCTGAAACCAGAGCTTCACACTAGTTACCGCTACTTATGTGCCCCATCAAATCCTATAACTACTGAGTTATTTGGAGATGATTTACCCAAAGCTGTTAAAGATATAACCGACACCAATCGGATTACTTCAAAGATTAGTAGAGAGCGAAAAGATGGCTACAAAAGGTCCAGGGATACCAGTGCTTCAGACAAGTATGGGAAGAGATACCCATACAAATACTCAGGATCAAAAAACTACAACCGCCCCTTCCCCAGCAAGAGGGAAGGGGGGAAGAAAAGTGGTCAAAAGAACCAACACTAGACAACCAAACTGAAACCAACCCAGAGGTAAGAAACTTAAAGGTTGCTGGCAGGCTAAGATTTTATTTGTCAGCTTGGACAAACCTTACCTCAGACAAGAAAATATTAGACATGGTGCAACACTGCCATCTTGAATTTATTGAAACCCCAAAGCAAAACTATCCTATACCATCTATGAGATTTAGCCCTAATGAGGCTGAAATAATTGATTGTGAAGTAACCCGATTACTAGAGAAAGGGGTAATTGAAAAAGCTATCCCCATTGACACTCAGTTTATTTCTAACATTTTCCTTAGGAAAAAGAAAAATGGCTCTTATAGAATGATTCTCAATCTGAAAGGACTCAATGAGTCAATAGAGTACATCCATTTCAAAATGGAGAGCCTAACATGTGCCATACAATTAATGAAGAAAAACTGTTATATGGGTTCCATAGACCTCACTGATGCATATTATACTGTGCCTGTAGCAATAGAACACAGAAAATTTTTAAGATTCATTTGGAGAAACAACCTTTTTCAATATACTTGTCTTCCAAATGGACTTGCATCAGCACCGAGATATTTCACAAAACTCTTAAAGCCAGTGTATTCTACTCTGCGTAGTCAGGGATACCTAAATGTAGGGTATATTGATGACTCTTATATACAGGGGTCCTCAGTTGCGGAATGCACCAACAACATTTTGGCCACACAGAGGCTCTTTGAGTCATTGGGGTTCATTATAAATTCTGAAAAGTCAGTGTTGCAACCTTGTCAAAAGTTGTCCTTTCTTGGCTTTATCTTAGATTCTGTTCAGATGAGAGTATATCTTACACCTGAAAAAGCAGACAAAATAGTCTCAGCCTGCCAACTACTGTTAAAGAAAAGGTTGACCACTATAAGAGAGGTTGCTCAAATTATTGGGCTATTAGTATCTTCTCTGCCAGGAGTCCAATATGGGCCCCTGTTCTATAGAAACATAGAAATAGATAAGAATAAGGCTTTGAAACTTAATAATGGAAACTTTGAAGCACCCATGACATTGTCAAATGACTCTAGAAGTGATCTGAATTGGTGGGTTGCTCACCTACCAGGAGCTTATAAGAGTGTTTCCATTAGCAACCCAGATATTGAAATGACAACAGATGCCTCAAAAACAGGGTGGGGGGCAGTGTGTAATGGAAAGGCAGCACAGGGTATGTGGTCCCCTGAAGAGAAACAAAAGCATATCAATGAACTTGAAATTCTAGCAGTATTCTTTGGGGTGAAATCATTCCTCTCTTTACTAAAGGGACACCATGTTGCTATTAAAAGTGATAATTCTACTACAGTTTGCTATATAAATGCAATGGGAGGTACAAAATCCATTGAGTGTAATTCACTTACAAAATCCCTGTGGATGCTCTGCATGCAAAACAATATCTGGTTAACTGCATGCCACCTTCCAGGTGTTCTCAATGTGGAAGCTGATAAACAATCTAGGGTATTTAATGTGAGAACTGAGTGGCATTTAAAGCCAGAAATCTTTGCCAAGATTACTGACAAACTTGGAACTCCAGAGATTGATCTTTTTGCATCAAGGCTAAACAACCAGTTGCCAAAGTATGTCTCCTGGAAACCAGATCCAGGAGCTATGCATGTAGATGCATTCTCTATCTCTTGGGGTGATAAGTTTGTTTACATATTTCCCCCATTTTGTCTCATCTCCAGATGTCTCCAGAAGTTAGAGAAGGAACAAGGAAATGCATTGTTGATAGCTCCTGTCTGGCCCACACAGGTGTGGTGGCCCCAAGTACTCAGCCTCCTTGTAGCAGCTCCTCTGATGCTCCCACATCAGAAAGATCTGCTCACTCTCCCACACTCAGGAGCTCAACACCCCTTGAAGAACAAACTCCAGATGATGGCATGTTCATTGTCAGGGAACACTATCAAGCAAAGGGAGTATCAGAGGCAGCTGCCAGATTACTCATGCAATCATGGAGAGAAGGTACCAAAAAACAATATTCAAGCTACCTTAAAAAGTGGACACTTTTTTGTGCTGAAAGGAAAGTCAATCATTTTCAGCCATCTATAGGACAGGTTCTTGATTTCTTCTCTGAGCTTTACAAACAGGGACTTACATACAGTGCTATTAACACTGCAAGAAGTGCAATTTCTACATATGTCACAGTAGCTGATGGAAAGAGTGTTGGACAACACCCACTTGTTCAACGCTTACTCAAGGGGATTTTTCAATCCAGACCACCCAGGTCAAAGTACAAGGAAATATGGGATGTTCAAGTAGTACTAAAGTACTTGGGTACACTTCACCCAGTTGAGACATTAACTCTGAAACAGCTTACCCTCAAGCTTGTCATGTTATTATTATTAGTTACTGGCCAGAGGGGCCAGACTATTCATATGTTAGATGTTAAAAACATGTTTGAGTCTCAGAACAAAGTTACTTTTGTTATTTCAGACCATGTTAAACAAAGCAAACCAGGATTACCTAACCCTCGGGTTGTTCTTGAACCTTTTGAAAAGTCATGTATTTGCGTTGTTACTACATTGAGAGAATATATTGCAAGAACCAAAGCTCTTAGAGATAACACTAACTCAAAGTTACTTATAAGTTATGTAAAACCTTACAAACCTGTAAGTAGAGATACTATAACTAGGTGGGTGCGAGAAGTTATGGCTCAAGCTGGAATCAATATATCTATCTACTCTCCCCACAGTACCAGGGCAGCTTCTACTTCAGCAGCCAGTAGGGCGTCTGCTAATCTAGATGACATCTTGAAGATTGCAGGATGGTCATCTGAATGCTGCTTTGCTCGATATTATAAAAAGCCTATAGCTAGTGTTTCCACTTATGCAAAATCAGTGTTGTCAGATGCATAAGATATATCTTGATATGTATAGTGCTTTGAATAGACAATAAATAGAGCACTTTGGGCTTCATGTCTGTGTATATACTGTATGTCATAGCCTTTAAATGCAGCATTTTGGGCTTCATGTCCGTGTTGCTTTAAAATCTCATGGGATCTCTCAGCACGGTAACGAGGTAGAATTTAAAAATTAAACGAGACTTACCTGGAAGTTGAAGTTTGATTGTAATTCTACCGAGTTACAGAGTGCTGAGAGATTACATGCCCATAACCCTTACCCACCCATGTAGGGATACCTTGAAGGGTAACACGTACATTCAGTCTTCTAAAACTGATTGGCGCATGCGCTTGCTATCTCATGTAATCTCTCAGCACTCTGTAACTCGGTAGAATTACAATCAAACTTCAACTTCCAGGTAAGTCTCGTTTAATTTTTAAATTATAAATCATCATCATCATCATCATCATCTACAAAAACCGCTGATTGTAATGAAATATTTGTTAAAAATCAGTAATACGCGAAGCCTGAAGAAGACGCACTAAGTGCGCCGAAACGTCTCCAAAAAAGACAGCATTTCAGAACTCCCGAAGACCACAATAACAAACGATATACTGCGAAATGCAAGAAAGTTTCAAGCAAAGTATAAAAATCTTTCTATCTAAGTTCTTCCCCACTAGTAATATGAGTTTCTCTAAATCCACCCCCCCCCCCCCCCCATCAATATGTTGAGCTAAATAGGAAATGTTATCATACCATACAACATTACAACATTGCTCTGGGGGAAGCGGACAAAGGTCATAATTCTAAACTCAAAATTTACACCATTTTTTAAAAGTGTTTCAATGTAAATCGGCGGCGATAAGAGCTGGGACAGCTAATGCCACACCCTGTAATCACTCATATCGGACAAATAGTTTAGTTTAGTTTATTTAGCTTCGCCTCAGTAACCACAAAAAAATACTTGTGTGTTAAGATTTCCCCACACTCTCTACGCATGACTGTATTGTAGTTAAGTTGAGTTGTAAGTTGGAGCGATTGGAGTTATTACAGTGCAACATACACCTCCTTACGACCATCCCGTTAATAAAGCCACTTGCATGTTTTGCGGCCAACGGTAAGATTTTCGTTGCCCAAGCGTTCACTCTCTTTGTAATTTCACTCCGGATTACGGCCAGTTAATGCAACATTCCTACTAGACGTCTTTACAAATATGGACTGTACGATACTGACACATACATGAATTACAGATAAAATGAAAAAAATGAAATTTTAACATTTATATAGCGCAAATATCTATATGAATATAATCAAATGCGCTTAGAGTTTGTTAGTAGTAAGTAGTAAGGACAGACTGTTGTACCGGGCGACAATCCCCTACTCTTTGCGAACAGTACAACAGGATCTTTTACGTCCACTATACAAGCATGGTTAGAGTGAAAGCATAACTAATACATATTTTTTACATTGTTCGCAGCAACAGGGATGACACAGTTGTCTATATGTATGTTTACACCTAACATTATAGAAGCATAAAGGCTAACCCCGTTAATACGGCCAATTTTTAGGGCCCAAAGATGGCCGCATTATTTTATCGGGGTTCCATGGACGTTGTATTTACTAACTATACAATAAAGTATACGAAAACCAATCTAATAAATTCCTACCTCTCATTTTTAACATATACAGCAATAGCAAGAGACCATAATAACACTAAGAGAGCAAAACTCGCTACTGATGTCAGTGCGATGTTCATGGTGACTAAGGCTATTTTTAGTAACTTCGCCATTGCGCGCGCAAGGCTCCTAAACAATAGTAATCAAACGCCGAAAGCAAACGGTCCCGTCCGCACGCACGTCAAAAATCAATTGCAAGACATTCTGTTCAAGAGCCTTGCTTGCGCGCGATGGCGTGTAAAGCAAGACGCTAAATTATGTTCACTTGGGCTATACGAGGAAGCTCGAGTAACAGAGCTTGCTTGCAAAGGTCACTTGGGTAATTTTGCACACCTGCATGCTCGGTCTACGACAGGTATACCAGTAATGAACCTATCTAATAAAGATTTGGAGCTAATAATTACTTCTTATTAACCGAAAGCGCGGTTATTACGGAAAAATATCAGATCGAGGTCTTGACGGTGCGGACCAAGCCTGTATAGGGCTTTAATTGATAAAGAAAGTGCATTTTAGTCTGAATTTGTATGGGCTTCTTGCGCGTAGAATCAACAAACTAACACGCTTGTATGAATTATCCAAATTTTAAAATTGTTTGAAGTACTTAACTTTACTGACGTTTAAAGCCTTCAAACTTGCCTCAAGATTGTTCTTGAAATGGGAAACCAGTTTTGATGATCACCAAGCAAAAGAGAAAACCGTAAAAATCCATAAACAGTCATTGGCGTAACTTCTTGACTTTGCAAAGAACCCTTATGCACTTAGAAATGTTTACGAAAATTTATTCTTTTATTCACTCTTTCCTCTGTTTATTTTTGAATTCATTCTTACAGTTACTGGACTTTGATTGGTTCTCCTATTTCCCCAAGGGTTTGGAACAGTCTATTAGCATCACAATGAAACTTCGCCGAATAGACTACCCCAATTAGACATTAAATATATTAAGTGTATAGATAGCGTAGCGGTCTAAGGTGATATCTAAAGGTATGGATTAGGGTCCGGATATCGTCTCCCTCCCTGGCCTTCGGGCTAAGACAACTGCAATATGTAGCACCGGGATAGCGTGGATGGGGCCGAAATCTTCATCCGTAACGTAAGTCGATTCGATGTCTCAGCTTCCTTGAATGTCTCGGGAGAATCGTCCCAAATTTCATTTTTAGCTTTTTACTTTTTTCTCAATTATCTAGTAATTCTTTTCCCATTTCCGGGGGTCCGATTTAAGGGTTACAGGTTCGAGCCCTGTTCAGGTCGGAATATATATATATATATATTTTTTCCTTTCATTTTTACTCTCTTTTTTCTTTTTAGGATTCTTGATACTTAGATTTTAGCATTTTTAGTAATTTTTGAATACTTTTTAATTTTTTTGCAGTCTGTTCTAATATAACAAATTGTATCATTATTAATTTATTCAATTAATTTATTTATCTATTAATTTGTTCCAATTATTTCTCTAATATTTTTCTTAACTGGTTTGTATGGTAAACGCGTTTCATGAGAGATTTTAAGGTGGCTCGACTGGGTTTTGCTTGAGCCGTACCTCCGCTGTTTGATCGCAAAATGCGTCGCGGCAAAAATTGCGGGCGCGATGGCAAAGTTACTAAAAATAACCTTAGTCGCCACGAACATCGCACAAACATCAATGCGAAGTTTCGCTCTCTTAGTAATATGGTCTCTTGGCAATAGTGCCAACTCACCGAAATTCCCCTTTAACACGATCTCTATTGGTCTATTTTCCTCAGGAAACCCATCAAAGATGTTCATATCCAAGCCATCTCTTGCCCTCTATAATCACGTCATTTACAGTTTATTTGGCGTCACAGAAGAAACAAATTGCATGCAGTACTGCATTATAGATCCAGATTGCAAGACTTATAACTACAATCCAACAACAGCCACATGTGAATTGAACGACGCGACAGCCGATGGCGAGTTTTCTGGTGATTTGCGAAGTCGTCCAGGGTTTGATCATTACCAGCAAATTGAAGTACTTGACTACGCTGTACACGACGAAATTTAAATTTTGACTAATACAGTCGAAGCTACAATTATGTACACTTTTCCAGAACCCATTTCTTACTCTCACTAATACTCTGTATTGCCTGTTTGCAAAAGACATCATATATCCGCTCTCGTGAACATTTTTTTCACAGCTGAATGACAAATTTTCAATAGAATACTGTATGGCTGTGAGCACATGAAAGGCAATGTTTGCCCGTCATTTGAAGCTAGGTGATGAGATGATTCAAGGACTTTTACCAGCTGATGGAAAACAAGCAATTAATTACGTCACATCTCAGTCAGCGGACATTTGCACAAGCGGACTTGGACACTTTTGAGGGTGAAAATTGGATTTATAGCCCCCGTAACCATCCTGTTCCGTTTGCGAATAACTTATACAAGTTATAATGATTATTAATTTTATTAACTTGGTAATATCTATGTAAAATAATGAGCATTTATAATTCTAACAAGACTGTCTAATATGTCTAGAAAAGGAAATAACCCGGTTCACCGGAAGAAAAGGTGAACGGAAATGCATTGTCCGACGTTGGTGGTGATTTAAATCATTTCCTGTTTTATTTAGAGTCCCCGGAAGAGGAAGTCATAGATAAAATTACCGGAAGCTTAGAACAACCGGAAGTTCATGTTATTTCCTCATCCTATAATGCTAGTTTGTTATTTTATTATGCTTAAAACTATACTTAAGCAAAAGAAAAGTATTAAATGAAATAAAAATTGATGGTCGACTTCTAAAATCTGCTCTTTTACTTGGCAGAGAAGAGCTACCTGAAAGGAAGAGTGCAATAGTAAATGAACTGTGCCAGCGAAAATTTAAGCCGCGCCACTTTTTTCCCCTTCAGATCATTTTACAAATAAAGAATATAAATTTTGAATCGTTTGTAGCTGATTTCTCCAGTTCTGGTTTCTTTCTTTTTATTCCTTCTTCCTTCTTTCCTTTCTTCCTTCCTTCCTTTCCTTTTTTCTTTCTTTCTTTCTTCCTCTCTTTCTTTCTTTCTTTCTCCCTCTCTCTTTCTTTCTTTCTTTCTTTCTTTAATTCTTTCTTTCCCAACAACCGTTTTTACCAGCTCCGTCTCATACTTATCATATATAATTACCTTGCTTAACAAAGTCTACAGGTCTGTTTGCAGTTGGCTGACATGAAGTCACGGTAATAGTCACAGTAACCAAACCAACCGTAGTAGAAACACTCGTCTAATTTGTCAACACATGCCTCTGCAAAAAGACAAGCATTAAATGAAGTTTCCTTATCTAATAATGAAAGTCCATATCTGGTAGAAAAAATTATTAGAGTAAAAAGTAAAATATTTGGTCCAAAAATATAAAAAATATATATGTATAGAGAGAGGATATGGAGTCTTTATTGTAACAGATATCCTAAGTATATCTTACGATATATATGGATTCTTTTTGTCATCCCCATCCCCATTTCATCTTCTCTATAACATACTGACATACATTTCATAGTCATTTTGAGACGTCTGCTCGGCGACTCCCCAGTCACTATCTTTTTTAGTCTATATTTTGGGCAAACAATGATCCAATTCTGTTCCAAGTCTTCCGAAACTTTCGACTCTTTGTCTTTTAGCTATAGTGTGGTTGTATCGCAAAATTTTGGGGGAAAAGACATGTAAGCTGCATAAACTCTAAGAGGACTTATTACAAACTTTTCCATATATGAAAGTATATATATTCCCGAATTTGGTTAACAAGATTCCATATTTGGTCAAAGTAGGCTCCATAATTGGTAAAAGTATACTCTATATTTAGTAAAAAGATTCCATATTTGGCACATACCAGTTGGTTTTATGGTAGTAGGGGGAGGAGTTGGGGGTGGGGCGTTGGTATTTTTGGCAGCTGGATTCCTCGCACACCCGTAGTACTTGTTAAGCTGTTCGATGTCTGTGGTGCTGAACTTCTTTCTCTGACCGATCTCAGCGTTGGCGTCTTTAGGAACAATGGTGGCCCGTCCATTATTGGTAAATGCATACATTGGGTAGTGCATGATAGAGCCATAGTCGTAACGAGCACCTAACGTATCAGCCTTGCCATGTTCGTACTTTTGAAAGTTGTATCGTCGTTCTGAAAGAAGGAAATATAGGCCACTTTGAGAATTTAAGATATTGATTATAACTTTGAAATACCTGAGGGCTCTACTTAAACTAGCCTGGCTAGATAGATGTCCCTGTATAAATATGTTTAAAGAGAGAGAGACTGCGTATCTAGCCATCCGTCCGTCTGTCGATCTGTCTGTCTGTCTGTTTGTTTGTCTCTCTGTCTGTCTGTCTGTCTTTCTGTCTGTCTTCTTTCTGTCTCTGTCTGTCTGTCTGTCTGTCTGCTAGCTTACTATCTGTCTCTCTGTATCCATCTATATTGCTGGGTTGCATGTGACGTCACGACAGCTATCGTGGATGAGATTCAACCACTCCCCGCGATTTCGAAGTAAAACATTAGCCTTTGCCTTTTTTTGCCTTCTCAAGGGTATAATTGAAACCCATCAATAGTCTATTTGACTGGCTCGCTCGTGAGAACAAGCTAGGCTATACTTACTTGGACCAATGTTCTCCCAATGAATGGTGATGTAGTCATCTCTATCAAGTCCCATTCCCTTCACTTTTCTAAAGGTTCATTCCTTACTTACTTGCATCAATATTCTCCCAATGAATGGTGATGTAGTCATTTCTATCAAGTCTAGATTGTTCGTGGAAAAAACCAAGTGAGTGCATAAGTTCGTGCATGATGATACCCTTTCGCTCGCAGTTTCGACCAATTGAAAGTTTTTGTCGGTAGCGACTTCGACCAATAGCAGACCAGCAACTGAAATAGACAAGTGAGGTGTCAAGTTACTCGTTACCATGACCCCGCGTGCATGCGCATTGGTGGATCAGAAACAAAACTATAACCTAACCGAGCTTGAAAAAAATTTGGAATTGCTGGGTTTCATATGACGTCATTTTCAAATTTCAAATTTCAATTTTCATCAGCTGAAAGACAAATTTTGAATAGAATATTCTCTGGTTGAGAGCACATGGTCGTCAAACATTGACCACCATTTGAAGCAGATAATGAGATTCCAACAGCTATTTGAAACCCAGCAATTGTCACGAGAGCACAGTCGTATTCACGACGAGATGAACGAATGCAGATCGGACAGATCGCGCTAGTTGGGAATATATAGTAAAAAATAATAATTTAAAAACATTTTCAGTGCAACCACATGCGTCGCAATGCAAAATTTTTTGCTGTAACGAATTAGTGAAGTTAACATAGAAGTTTAAAAAGCGCGAAAATATATCTTGCTAGCGGGTTTCGATCGTTGGACCTCTAGGTTATGGGCCACCACTCTGCTTCAGTTGTTTTAAATAACGGATAGTAAACGAAAATATTGAACAATGATGATAATTTTTGAATTTATGACTTCCTATTAAAACGTATAATTAGAAGTATTTGTCCAGCTTTAGATACTCACCCTCCCTCGCTGACGATGTATAGGTAATCACGTTCGTTGGTCCTTGGTATAATCTCAATACATGTGTGCTTCTTGTATTCGGCGATAGCTTCCTTGAAAACCCTCTTTACTAACTCACCTAAATATGATAATTAGAGATTATCAGTATTTTTTGATTGAAATAATCAATTATAATAATTAATCCGAGATGATAATTAGCAATGAAATTAATGAATGATCACTCCGTCATCGCATCGCGTCTAAACCTGTATACACATATTTCAAAAAACGTTGTCGCGGTTCAGAACAACAACAACCGTCAAGCCAAGACCGAAATGAATGCTGGTTTTGTTTGTAGTGTATCCAAATCAGACTCGTTTCTTTTGAAGTAATTACAAAATGTGAGCATTTTCAAGTCCTTGTTAGTATATACCGCACTCAATGTTTTTGATAACAAGTCTAATTTGAACACATTATAATTATTAGCAGCACAAAAGCAGCATTCATTTCGGGCTTGCCTTGGTGCTTGTTGCTTTGAACCGTGACAACGTTTTTTGAAATAAGTGCATTATCAATTAATGATACTTACTGACAGGCCCAAACACATAAGGAATGCGACCATTAGGCCAGCGTGCCACGGGGTCGACCAACGCCTCTCTGCCTGGGCTCATCAGCTGTGTGAGGGTGTCCGATGTACTTTTGTCAAGATAGATATCTCCCTCAAACATATTGCTCCTCAGAACTAATCAATAAATTGAACGTGAATTAACGATGTTGTTACATTAATGAGCGCAAATACTAAAAGCGTACATGATTTTGCGCTTTTTAGCACTATAAAATAGTGCTAATTAACCAGTAGAAACCCCTAGCATTAGCATTAATGAGTACCATTTAGTACTATTTAAGTGCACGCATTTTTGTACTCAATATCGAAGTCTGTTTTTCCATCCATCGCCCATTTCCTAGGGATCTTTATTGTATACACGACTTGAAAAAATGACGGCCATACACAAGATAACCAAAAGGACTGGTAACGAGTTTCATAAGGGCGAGGACCACATAGGCCTCTAAAACCATCATGGCATCAAATGCGTCTAAATGTATCGTCAGAGAAAAGGTATTGCAATAAAAACTTAAGAAATAGATCATCTTTGAGCTAAATATTTGTCGCCAAGTTTGTTTTTCTTTGTAGCCTCGTTCCCATTTATTTTTGTTAATTCATTGCAAACCCACCATTTTTTAAATGTCGCCTATATGCTGTAGAGAATTTTTTTCCAACATTCAAATTATGTAAGGCTTTTTTTCTTACTTCTGTAATATCCATTTCCTTTATTCAGTTTCATTTTTTAAACAGTTTAAAAGTAACCAAACATTATAAAACCTACAAACATTGCATCTACCCAAAGCAAAAACTTAACCTTGAGGCTCTGCTATCTCAAATACAACTAAACGATTACCCTTGAATGTTTGGTGTTGTTTTGTTTCGCTTTATTTTTGTTTTTTGTTTTTGACTTTGTTTCGTTTCGTTTCGTTCGTTTTGTTTTGTTTCATTTCGTTTTGTTATATTTTGTTTTGTTTTCGTTCTGTTTTGTTTTTTGTTCGTTTGTTTGTTTGTTTGTTTTTGTTGTTGTTGTTATTGTTGTTGTTTTGTGTGTGTGCGTTTTGTTTTCGTTTTTGTTGTTGTTGTTGTTGTTGTTTTTTGTTTGTTTGCTTGTTTGTTTGTTTGTTTGTTTGTTTGTTTGTTTGTTTTTTGTTTTTGTTGGTTTTGTTGTTTTGTGGTGGTTGTTGTTGTTGTTGTTGTTGTTGTTGTTTTTTTGTCATTTTGTCATTTGTGTCCAATTAATCAAAATGCTTACTGTTTTCCTCTGGCATAAAGGCTCCTCTCTCAGGATTATCTGGAAAAAAATTGTAAACATTTATGAAAATTATTAGATGTCATGAGTTGGGCTAACAACTGTCCACAGGCCTCTATCATTTAATTAAATTAGAACAAGAAAACCGGCGAAAAACTGTCTTCCGTAAGTACGTTTCTTTCAACTCAAAGCACAGGTAGCCCAAGGTATGATGTGAGAGCTGTGTACAAAGAACATAAGAGATGTACAAACATGTTAAATATACGGGGATTTGAACTGAGGCCGTTGATCAATACTGAAAATTATAAAGCAATTATTTTCTTTCAGTCAGTTCTTGCATAAAGTATTGTTTGTGTATTGCTTATCCTCTGGCCAGGGAGTGATTCATTTCAGGGCATTTTTTATAAAAAATGGAAATGCCCTATATTCTTTGTACACAACTCTCAGATAACTCGGCTTGGAGACTAACCAACAAACGCCAAATAGAACGAATTATGTTTGTTCACTAAAATATTTTAGTACCACCGAACCCATTTTGTTATATCATGTTAGATTGATTATGTATGCATTGTTTTTAGTCTTGTCTGGATTCGTAAAGTTTAAATATTCATCGCCCTTCAAGATTGCGAGAAATTTGAATAAGTTGTGTGCCCTTCACGGATCATCGGAGTCATAAAAAAGCGCTCGAAAGAAACCACAAACAAACGGTACTTTTCTAACCATCTTTTAGTTCTTTTCTTTATAAGAAAAGCTTTGTTTTATCACAATTCATGTTTATAATAAGAATGAATAGATTTTGATTTTGATTTAGAACAGTGGAGAGTGTAATGTAGATAAACTAAGATAAACGCGCGCGTTACAAAATTACATTTTTGGCGGGAAATTTTCCGCTCCGAATAATTCCACTTTTCAGTCTATTTTCTGTTCTTCATTCTGTACATAAATATTGTAACCTTTGTGAAATATTCTTGTTTTTAAATAACAAGTGAATATTATTACTTTGTATTAATAACCAATTATTCTAAAGCAATTTTAGGCTTTGAACATTACGGAAGACAACTTATCACAACAGACCAATGACTCCTAGTAGTGCCGTAGCTGTGTGTAGTGCGTGTAAACATGTAACAAAATTTTAATACAGGGAATCAATGCCCTTTTCATTTAGAAAAATAGATAATAATCTTTCTTTTTTAAATTAGCTAAGACGGATTATATTGAATTTATAATTTCTAGATCTTCGATAAAATGTTCCAAGTCGTTTGGTATTCAATCTGTCAACTGTTTTATATTGAAACACTGATCAGTTGGGCTAAAAATGGCTGCGTAAATTTCTTTTCTCTAAACAGTAAAAAAATCTTATTATAATTAACCTTTCTACTTACCGTTTTGTTTGTTGATTATCTCGATCAACTTCTTCAAGTTACTTTTATCTGATGGAGCTGAGAAACAACCAATGAACTGCAGAAACAGAAGAAAGGCAATGCATTTGAATAGCTTCCACGCCATTTTATTGAAAGACCGTGAAGAAACTTTGTTGTAAGAGCAAACAGGGAAACCGTTTGGGAAGTGTGTAGAATCAGTGAAAACTGGAACGCTTTGTGAAGTTCTCAAATGTTTTGTAGCTTTTATAGTGTTCCGGGTCAATTGTGTCTATATTTGGAAGAAGTCTTGTCGATTGAATGGTTTATAACGGCTGTTCATTTTTGTTGTTCATTCAAGTCGAGAGAGATGGCGCCATTTTTTGGTTAAAAAACCACAAAGACATAATAAAACCTCCTTAAAATTTTCACTGATTTGGTGTTTAACAAGAAATAGTTTAAAAGAGATTGAAGAAAAAGATACACGTGGGGTCAATTTACGGAAATCTCTTTACTGCAATTACGTTATTATGAAATTTGTGAAGTGTCATCATTAACTGACTGCGACTTCAAAACTACACTTAAAAGGAAGCCATCCATGACTCTACCAAATTTACCTCAATGTCCGTCTTTTATCCCGTCAGGGAGAAATAGTCATAACATTATTGACCAAGAAATATTAATTTTTCCTTGCTCTGACTGTTACTGATGAAAGAATGTGTTTGCAGCCACTCGCTCGTAACTATGGCCTGCATATTGATGGTGTGTTTATTCCACGAGAATCTTCTACGCCATGCTTGTTTGATTGGTTTGAATAACATTAATTATACAACCACGTTTTTATAAGTCTTGATTTCTATAATTAGCAACTAATGGCATTGATTTTTGGAAGTTCTGCGAACCACAAATTAATGTAAACTGGAGTGTAATTGCTATAAGATTAATTTGTTTATAAAATATTATTGTAAAGCCAAATTAATGAGCCGTTCAGATTTAACAGCTTTTGAGGATGTAAGTTAACTCTTGTTCTATTGGAGTACAAACACTAAAAGCGTGCAATACTTTGCACTATTTTGCACTAAATAGCACTAATTAAACAACAGAAAACAAAAGAATTTGCATAATGTAGCATTATTTAGTACTATTTGTTGCACACTTTTAGTGTTTGTACTCTAAGAAAAATCATAATCTGAAAAAATATTTTGCGCTGTAATTTCGCCATCGCGCGCTCAAGGCTCTTAAACAATAGAATTCAAAAGCCGAAAGAAAACGGTTCCGTCCGCGCGCGACACGGGTGAAAAACGCATAACGCATACTTGGAAGTTTGAAATAAAACCACTGGAGGTTTAGCAAATCTTGAAAGTTATTAGCTGTTCGTGTTAGTGCATATTTTTTCCTAAAACATCGCTTTAGTTTTTATCTTTCCCTGGTCAAATGATACACAAGAAATTCGCATAATACACGACAGTTGAATTGACAGTACTTTTATTTGTAAACACGAACGCGTCCACGAATTCCCGCCGAATTTTCGAACATGCACAATGCGTTTTTCACCCGTATCCCGTGCGCACGCACGTCAAAAATCAAATTCTATTGTTTGAGAGCCTTGTGCACGCGATGGCGAAGTTACTAAAAATAGCCTTAGCCGCCACGAACGTCGTACAGACATCAATACTGAGTTTCGCTCTCTTTTATCTTTATCTTTATTTTTGTTTTTTGTTTAATCTTTTGAACACGACGATCTTTTTTAGTTTTGCTATATTTTGCACTAAAATATTGCTTTTCTTTTGAATTGTAGCCCGTCAGTTTGATAATTTTGCTTGATCGGTTTGAAGCGAAGCTAATCGAAATTCAAATGCATCCGCAACTTTGAGAAAAATGCGAGCAAAGAGACTTGTACGTTGTCACGAAAAGCTTGCTAATATGGTAGAATCGCGCAAATTAATTGCAGCGATTAAGTATTTATCGCCTTTGTTATAATCATGACAAGTTGGTTTTCAATTAAACTTTACTAAAAAACCGCAATTTGATATAAATTTCATCTGTTTCCTCTTTAGTTCTCGTAGTAATTAATTTTTCATCAAATATTAATAGTGAACTAAAACGTTTGCCTATTACACGTGATAATCTATTTGCAGCTTGTTTCTTGAACATGTAAAATGTACAACCCAACACGAGTTACTTTGTTATACACCCATTTCAAAATACATTGTCGGGCTAAAGGGCAGCCAAAGTCTTGTTGACTCTCCTGAGAGTGAGTATTCTTATGGAAATCATAACTAAAAGCTATAAAACCACGAACGCTCATGCGATATTTGCTCTCATGGAGAACGCACCCTACGCGTCCTTCGTCCATTAAAAGGGCGTTAAAATCACCGATCTAATAAATAATGCGAAAATAACAGTGATATAAAAAAACGTCTTTATGAGGATAAAACCATAAAGAAACATGAATAAACCATGCACTTTATTTAATGCATGTAGTAAGGATTTCATGTGTATTTGATCATATTTCATACCGACATTTACACAATAAAAGTGCTAAACATTATTATCATTATTATTATCGTAACACTTTCTACAGTTGTATGTTGCAGGCTGGTAGGGTAGGCGTCTAGTTGTGGATCAACTTTGGTAAAAGAAAAGCGTAGGTCTCTTAGAAAATTGTCTGCACAAATCCGCACAAAATAGCTCAAAACTCCACAGGGATGGTCTAAAACTACGAAATAACAGATCTTATATTTAATTTCAACAAAACGTGAGATTCAAGTTCCAGTGTATTGCTTGAGCTTCCTGTGGTCCTGCTAGCGTTTATCAGAAATGCAAAGTAAACTTATCGAGATCTTTCAGTTGACTTTCCAAACTTTTTGACGTTTTGGCGGTGTATGAATCGGCCCTAAATCTCATGGACCGTTACACACATCTCCAATACCACCAGCCCCTTTGGTTGTATTTATCAGGATTGGCTACGTAGGGCGCACATGAAAACAAGCGCCGTCGTTTCGCTCACCATGTAATTTCCGGCTCTGATCGATCAAGTCTCTTTTGGGAAGACTGAAAGAATGAGCAATAGGACGGTACGTTGTTTACTTAGCCGGGGAAAAAGGTAGGTCGTGTAGATCATCTATAGATTATCTGCTGTCCTTTTTTTTCTTTTCTTTCTTTCTTTCTTTTTTTTTTTCTTTGTTGAAATTTTGAGTGTTTCACGTGGCGTAAATATTTTAAACTCTATCATGAGGTAACAGATACGCGCTCGCGTAAAGTATGTTATGACATGTATGAGTGTGAGCCCAGGTGTTGATAAACTTTCATATCCATACCACTTATACAGATGGCCAGAAAGACTTACTGAAATGTACAATTTCATTATCTGCAATATCTACAAAATTTGTATCACATTTGAGCAAAGAAACAAAAGAAAAGACCAGTTCGTAATCCACAAAAGCTGTCGCGGACGCTGAACAGACCACTGGCTTACGAGAGTTTTTAACTGAAAAGTTTTACAAGTAATTCAAACGAGTTTTTATATTGATAGCCGTAACTGGTCGCTGGTAGCTGGTCGCCTGCAAGAGAGATCGCTTATGAGTATATGACATAGTACACTTAGCAGGGGCGGATCCAGGATTTTGCAAAGGGGGTGTCCTAAATAGGCCTCTTGAGAGATGACGTCACATCCAAGATGGCGGCCTCCTAACAATGGATCTGAGAGGGTCTCAATGGGGGGTATCAGTCACGACTCACGCTTAAAAAAATCGCTTTTTCACGACTCACGGTTAATTTTTCCGAATCACGGTTAACTTAGGCGTTTTGAAAAATTTTCCGATATAGCATGAAGAAAAAATTCGTTTTGAATTGAATTGCTGAGACGCCTGGACAAAGACCACCAAGAGTGACATAGTGAGCGCCTGGCTGACGCCTAGTCAACTCGCCCATGAAGACCAGGCAACGCTCAGTCAAATGTCATTGGTCTCAAAAAAAGGAAAAATGGGGGGGGGGGGGGGAGGGGAAGTAATTTTACGGAGGAAAAAAATCGTTCAGGTTGAAAAACTGCAGAAAAAAGGATGGAAAAGATTCTACTGGGCCCAGTCTCCTCTCGGTATTCAAGATGGCGGCCAATTTTTGAATCGATTTTGAACTTTACGGCTCAATATCTCGGAAACGAATACGGTGACCCCAACTTTTTATTTCAATGTTTGATAAAGAATTACATAAGCTGTTAATATGCTAAATATGAAAAAAAATAATGGTAAAATCATAATAAAAACACGGATTTCCGTGACAACTTTGAGCTAAGTCCCGGCAAAAGTGTCGCTCGTGACTGCCAATTCGAATTAAAAACAACAGCTATTTGTTAAGTATTTACAAATATTTTTACATACTATTATTCCATGGGTTATTAGGCGGTCGTGTATCTAAACAATGAGTAATCCATTTAGTTTTTCTACAAAAAATGACTTCTATGCTCGACTCCTATAGATTGGCGCGCAAGCGATCTTCTACGAGAAAGTGGGTGCATGCACTTTGATGTCATCTCACTCCTCAACGAGAACGGTGACCCCCATTTTTTATTTGCTCTTTGAACTTCTATGATGACATTATCTCACCATGCGAAGTATGAAGAAAAAAACATGGTAAATTTTTTTGCCCGCGAACGTCCTTAAATGCACTATAAAAAACGAAAATCACGGCTCACGCTACAAAAATTTTTCACGGCTCACGATTACTTTTTTCGAATTTTCACGACTCACGGTTAATTTTTTAAGCGTTTCACGACTCACGCTTAACCCCATTGAGACCCTCATCTGATGACTGCATCTCGTACGGCGCTAGGGGGTGTCCGGTGCACCTACGGACACCCCCTTGGATCCGCCACTGCTTAGTACCAGTGAAGTACGCTTTGCATTACTTTTGACCCATTTCCCTGATATATTGATATATGGCGCGTCCTCAAAACAAGGGACCAGCTGTCTGGCATGCATAGTACCAACATTTCCCAGAATCAACGGAGAGAAAAGGCCGGCGTCCGCGTCCCAGCGCTAAAAGAAACAAATGGGAGCAAGTCTATATAGTATATATGCCAATGATCGAGTCAAAGTAGAGGCAGTATTTATTATAACATTTATTTATTTGTAGACTGACACGCCACGACATATTTATAACCCGTTATTAAATGAACGGCCTTAGACGATTATTCACAAAATTCCATAAGAGAAAACATACCCCATAAGAGAGAGAAACGTCTAAGTTTATATGTATAGATTATGTACATACGTACACAGTGTCTCTGAGAATAACTCAGTAGTTCAGATCTTCATTAAGTTGGTGCAATTTAAAAAATAGCAGACTTATTCCTCATCAGAATCTTCCTCGTCACCAGACTCTCCGCTTTCGCCGGATTCCTCCTCATCACCAGACTCCTCCTCATCACCACTCTCGCCAGATTCCTCGCTGTCGCCAGATTCCTCTTCATCGTCACCTTCTCCAGACTCTCCGGATTCTTCGCTGTCGCCAGATTCCTCTTCATCACCGCTCTCGCCGGATTCCTCGCTGTCTCCAGATTCCTCTTCATCGCCACTCTCTCCAGACTCCTCGCTGTCGCCAGATTCCTCTTCATCATCGCCTTCTCCAGACTCTCCGGATTCTTCGCTGTCACCAGATTCCTCTTCGTCACCGCTCTCGCCGGATTCCTCGCTGTCTCCAGATTCCTCCTCATCACCGCTCTCTCCAGACTCTTCTTCGTCATCGCTGTCTCCAGACTCCTCCTCATCACCACTCTCGCCAGATTCTTCGCTGTCGCCGGACTCATCACTGTCGCCAGACTCTTCCTCGTCATCTTCGTCACCAGAGTCTTCCTCATCGGCTTCATCATCGGTATCATCATCATCAACTTCATCTTCATTCTCATCATCATCATCTTCGCTGAAGTCATTGTCATCATTTTGTGACTCGGTGGCAGATCCTTCAGCTTCTTTCTTCTCACCAGTTGGGGTGTCTTCAGCTGGGAGTTCCTCCTTTGGCATGGTGTCTGGTTTGGCTGCATCAGCAGTTTCTTTTGGCTCGATTTCAGGGTTTTCGGGAACGGCCTCAGTGGCGTTAGCACTAGGCTCACCTAAAAGGTCTTTTTCTGTATCATGAATGAATTAAAAAAATCAATAAGAAAAACTCGTAAGATTTATCTTATATACATAGTTCTTTTTTTTTTCCTTGTTTACTTCATGACATTTTGTCCTTTCTAGCGCTATAGTTCAAGAACAGTTCGTAATTACACTTTCATTCCTTCACTAAGGACGGCCCTAAACCTGAACATCAACATTTTACCACCGTTCGCATAATTACATGTTTCGCCGTCTAGACTGGGAAATGACGATAAGTTATTTTGAAGCAACAATGTGTTCAAACATCAGTAATTGGTGAAAATATCCGCCTCTGTTTGAAAATTGACTTGGATTTTTGGTCTTTAGTCTGGCGAGACACATACTATACAAACCGTAGTAGCAAACGGTTTCACTAACAATAATTTTCCTAATATATTATCCCCTGGACAAAAACCAAACTTATATAGTCAGTAGCCACCCCTTCACGGGAAATTTTGTTACTTGTCTGTAAACCTTACCTCGTGCTACTTCCCGTGCGATCATTTAAAATTGGCTTCGATTCACCTTTCAGTTCATACTTTCATTTAGGTACATTAACTCACTCCATATACTTCCCTTCCATACATTTTCTTCAGCACAAACAATTCCACACCCTCCTCCCATACGGGGGAAATGTTAAACTTTTCAGATCCGCTAAGATGGCATTTTTCGTTATTTATACCCTCCCTTCCCTCCCTAGCCTAAAGTATTCTTACCAAGGTTTGAGGTTGGTGCAGCATAAGCTACGGCAAGAAGGACGGCAAGGACAATTAATACTCTCATGTTTGTTTAATTTATAGACCTGGAAGAAAAGAAAAAAGTTAGCTCGCACTAATAAGAGAACTCGTGGATAGAGAATAATACGCGTACGCTTGTTGGTGTCACGTTTTATATTGCAAGCATATTTATTGTATTGAAAGTTTGTCAGAGAGAAAAATGTGAACATTAATTTTTAAGTGTATTTTTTATTAGTGTGAGGAGCAGAGGAAAACGTAAGAAGGTAAAAATCATCAGTATGCGAAGCTTTAACAGGTGAACTTTCCTTTTAATAATAATAAACAGAACTACAAATACAAAATATTTAAAATTGACTGGTGAGCTCGTAGATACCATATCAATCCACAAAAATTTTACACTTGAAAATGATATATGAGCTATAGCAGAATGTTTTACATGTAAAAGAAATATGTATTATGGCACGATTAAATCGGAAACTTTAGTACGATTTCCAAATTAAAAATGAATAAATAAATAAATATAAGTTCAATTTAAGGAGTTGACAATGGCGGCAAATAATTCTAGAAAAATCATAAGTAAATTTTTAAGTACTTTTTTTATCAGAAAACAAAAAAAGGAAAACGAAAAAAAAAAAAGAAAGAAAAACAAAAACGAAAAACCCGACAGACGTGTCGGTTCTCACCTTACCAGTTCACAAAAAAATGTCTTAACATTAAACAATTGACATAAACCTCGGTGTATGTTTTCGTTAAGAGAGAAAACACCGCAGGTGACAAATAATAATAAAACACTCGAATGATCATTGAAACAATGTATTATTAATACTACTCCAACGACTGTGCCATATTAGTATTATTAACCTAATTTTTCGTACACATTTGAAAAAGTTGCCTGATAAACTAGTTGGACTGATGTAATTAATTTAGATTACAAAAAGTTTAAGAATTCGACATGAACATAGATCTACATGAACTGATTCACTTTTACTCAGATAAAGATAGCATACGTTAATATAAATACACCAATAATATATATTATACGCGAAAAAGTAGAGAAAAGAGAAAAGAAAAAATAAGAAAAGAAAAGAACAAAGAAAAGGCATGCTATCGTAGAATTGACTCTTCACACAACATAATTCGATATTGACACGTCATTTTTGAAACCAAATTGTTAAAGTTAAAAATTAGTTCACCTTGAAATTAATGTACTGAGCTTCTACTTGTGAAAAGATTCAAGGAAGCAACACGAGAATTTCTTTCTTTCTTTCTTTTGTAAAATAATAAGTTTATAAAAAGTTACTAAAAACGAAAGTGACCGATCTAAAATGAATCGCTCTAGCAAATGAAAGTGGGTTATAAATCGACAATATGTTTCGCACTTTCACCTCCCATTATGGGCGTTTTTGTGTTGTAAGTGTCTTCCAATTGCTACAAAATAGTCTTCTGAAATCTGTCTAGACTCCAATTCTTACGAGCTATAGCTTAGCGTTTTCGAAATAACTGAATATCAAAGAATATCAAAGAAATTGTAGCAAGAATACGCTAGAAAATATTTTCAAAAGCAAAAAATTGAAAGAAAAAAAGGTTAGTCCATTATCACAGAGATAAGTAGAGACAATGGTGGTCATCTCGACATGAGATCAAAGATCGCTTACCGGTTTGTCGATTCGACGACTTCAAGGTCACTGTTAATGAAGTAACTGAATTAATGCGAACGAGTTCACTTCTTCTGGTGTTATATGGTTGTTATGGTTAGAAAACGAGTGATGTAATAGTACTTGCTTGTTGTTTTGGCCAAAATAACGGGGAATGCACTCGTTCCATGAGATGTAGTTTACACGTTTCAAAACAACAGTCAAGTGTCAAGCAGAATTGAAAATAAGTTACAATATTGTTCATATATGCGCGGGGGGACGAATTTTGTGGTTACATTCATGGCAATTCCTTTTACGATGCAATGTGAACTGATTCGTTTTTATTTAGAACCAAAATGAGGTTGAAACTTGTACATTCTTGGACCAATCTTTGTAAATATGAACGGAGCCCAAACGGCATTTCTTTTTTCTTTCAGGATTCATGAAAGAAATTCGTGAAATAGAAACTTAAACTTGAAAGAACTTCAAAGACCCAAAACTCTCTTTTCTTCGACTTTTCCTTGAACCTTATTCAATATTAAGAATCTGTCAGAAATTCAGGGTTGTTATTTTTCAGGAACCATTGAGTGTTCGCCTAGTTTTAGTGTTTGAACCCTTTTGCTCTACGCGCAAATGAATCTGTCAAAATCTTCGGGTTGGACATGTTGTATTCTAAAATAGTATATAGCGAAAAAGGTGTTGGGATTTAGCGTCAAAAATTATTATTTCACACTTTACATTTCTAAAAACTATGTCAAAAGCAATCCGTAGATATAATGTGACGGCAATAAAATATAAAGAGGTGTGACAGCAGTAATAATAGTGCAAAGGAGAAAATCCGACGACCAAACTCAGCGGCTTTGTTTGGCTTTTCGCAATTTTTTCCCCTCAATTAAAGACGCTTTATTGGTAATATAATTCTCTTCATAGAAAATTGATATCAGGAAATATTCGAGGTAATAGGGTTAACAAGTCTATTTAGTTAATTTAGCAAAGAAAACGAATCTATTTAGTCTATTTGGTTAATTGAGAAAAAAAAACGAATCTCTTCAACATTTTTCACTCAAATTTTCAAAAAGAAAACTTTTCTCGTCCTCGTCCTTTCACATTAATCTAGAAAGTCAGTATTGGTCTCATTAGAAATATTGTTCCAAACACCCGATTTTCACACCGGGGGTTTCTCAAAACTGTTTGAAAATATGAGGAATAGAAAATATAAGAATTGTGGTCAGCTGTTGAATGGCTTTCCTGGATTGATGTTACTTCAAAAGTACAATTGAAAATTGCCAGTTTAAAGTCAGTCATTCCGTCTTTTTAGCCATTTAACTATACTTATTCTGAGGTAAGATGGACTAGAATGCGGGATAGACATGCCTGTTATGGCGGAAGCTACCCCTCTAGCAGTAGCTTGCAAAGCAGACGTTAAAAAATAAAAAATAAAAAATAAAAGCTGTGGCGCGAGGAACGTCTACTTTGCAGTAAACAGACAACAGTTCAGAGCAGCCATTAGAGTGACCGAGCGTCACATTTAGAGATAGATAGAACTGTATTACAGAACGACCATCGACTAAATCAAGGAAAAAATTATCAACATATTTCGGCCATACAAATAACCAAGGATGGATAACTTTTATTTCCTAAATCTCGTCCATCTCTAGACGCCGTAGAATTTGGGTGACGGTACTTAATCGTACGGTATGCATTATTGCAGCTTGAAATACTTGCAGTGAGAAAGTCCTCAGTTTCACTAAAACTTTTTTATCTTCATGACTGAATAAATTAAAGAGTATTTGAACTGACACGTGTAAAGAAATTCAGTGACAATTTTTTTAATAATGACAAAATAAGTCAAATAATGCTCATATTCGAAAAAAATGTCATAAGGTGTCAGTGTTTTTTCGCGATGGAAGAAAAACAACATTACGACATTTAATTGTCTCAAATGTTTATAAAATCCAGCCTGGTACTTTTCATGGTGTCTGTATTCATGGGGTCCCTGTGATGTCACGGTCGAAGACTAAGTACCAGCTTGAGTGCACGTAGTCACAATTTGTACTATTATTTTTACTAAATAAGCAGTCGTTCCTGGCTGTTTCCTTAAAACTGATTACCTATGCTACTCATTTCCAGATAAATTTTTAAAAAATATCTCTTATTTCCAGATAAATTTTAAAAAAATAACTCTTTTCCCCGTTCACACTATTCACACTAAAACGACGTTTTCTTGGAAATATGGAAAGAGCACTAGACTGGTTTGGTGCGGATGGCTCCTCATGGAAGGTGTACACTACCTCAGACAAAGTATTAATGCGTTTTCAAATTTATCCGCATTAGTATGGACGTTGTACGGGTTTACCTGTGAAAAACACAAGACTGAGGTGTACTAGCAATTACAGAAGAAAGGGGCCAGCCTAGTCGATGCTATAGTCAGTTTCATAAAATTGGTATGAAATAACTGAACTGTGACAAAAATACATAGATATAACTTCTCCATTTTATGTAATAAATAAAAGAAAAAATGTACATCGAATTGATCCAAGATTATCTCCTTTCTGTTTTTCTCCCCTGTACGGTCTTTTCCGAACTTGGGTGCTCTCTGGTAGCTACACTTTGGGTTCTGATGGACAGGAAGTTTCTCTTATTAACTTATAGATGAAGACTAAGTGTGTAAAACTGTACTGAAGCATCCGAAACCGAGACGTTTTGTTAATGAGAAATGTATCAGTCAGTTCACATCAACCATAAAGCAGTTATTGTGAACTACTAACTGTAAGATTTTTCCCAAGCGGCTCGTGCTTCAGTTGCGCTCCGTAAGACTGAACAAGAAAACCAATATCCTAAATCAACTGAGGAGCTGCCGTTGCAAACCTTGCTACAAAGTATTTGATAATAGGATCACGCTTCGAACGCGCAAAAGCTAATTATTATTATATTTCTAATAATTCAATGTTGGGAACTCATTCAGTACAAGTCTTTTGCTTTGTATAGTGAACCGCACATTGTCCCCGCGATAACAGTCAAATCAACTCGAAAGAAGTTTTTTAATCAGTTTTTCTAATTTTTTTATTTTTAATATTTTTAACAGACTCTAGAAATGTTTACAAATTCAAGTATTTTCCCCTTTATTTCTGTAATGAACCCCATGGGAAATGCTATACGTTTGTTGTGTGTGAAATCCATTAAAGATTGAGTTATCTTTGAAATATAAACCGGTTTGTAGACACATCTATATATATAGCTATTTCAAAAAAGGTTGACGGGGACCAAAGATGGCGATCGTACGTCACTACTACTTGCAAAACTGACTTAAAACTAATCCTCGCCAAATTACTCGGAATTGATACCAAATTAAAAAAATTATTTGACGCAACCGACTTACACTACATGTAACTTTCATGAAATTTTACAATGTTGTTTTAAGCAAAAACCCGATCAGTCAAAGAGAATGTGCGCTATATTGGTGACAAGAAAAGAAACCGTTCAGTCCTCTACCGCAGAGTTTATTTCTAAAGGCGCTGTTACACTGTGCAATTTTCTCAGCAACTTGTCTCGCAACGGCGTTGCGAAACAAGTTGCAGAAAACATTTTGGCGCTGTTACACTGCAATTTTCCCCAGCAACTTGCAATATTGCTGGGGAAGTTGCTGGGGAAAATTGCACAGTGTAACAGCGCCTTAAGGAAGGCCGAGTAGAATCTAACGAGAACTGTGCGACACTATCTTGGGTGAGGCATTAAGTGGTATTTAATACTGCAAATCGAGAAAAACTGTAATAGAAATCGTCAAAAACTCTAAAACTGGAAAACTGTTCATAGTATTCGATGACAGAACCCGTAATATTATATCAGTTTAAAAATGTGAATTACTGAATACCGACAGAAAAATGAACTGAACGGAGAACCGCATCACCACAAGTGCCCATGCCTCCTCTAACTTTAACATAAATGATAACTGCCTAGGATAAGTTACTGAGAATCTTGACCAAAACAAAACAATCCGAGACTTCGAGATCTTGCGTCCTGAGTAAACTGGGGGAGAGGCTTTCCCTTATACCACCATTAAAAGATAAGATAGAATAAACCTTTACACAGCATGAAATTTATCATTTACGTGTCCGCAAATATTGCGCAATGAGTGCGTAAAGACTAGTTCTACGGATATTTACGTTCCCTATGCGTTTGCGTAAATATTGCCTTTACGGATTATTTACGCAACCGTTAAAGAGCGTAGTGAGACACTTTACGCACCTTGACGGTCACGTAAATAATGCGTTAATACCTCCTTTACGGAGTTTTACGAATCTTTTCGCGATATTTAAGAAATTAACGATTCCGTTAACATCACGTAAAAGTCTACTAAATAATGCGTTAATACCGCCTTTAAGGAGTTTTACGAATCTTTTCGCGATATTTAAGAAATTAATAATTCCGTTAACATCACGTAAAAGTCTAGTTAATAATGCGTTTATACTTCTTTTACGGAATTTTACGAATCTTTTTGCAATATTTAAGAAATTAATAATTCCGTTAATATCACGTAAAAGTCTCTTAAATAATACGTAATGGCTGCGTAAAGGAAAAAAATTGATCACTCTCTCAAAAGTTTAGTTAAAAGAAACGTTTTATTGAGCTTTATAAATAAATGTTATGGATATTATGTATTTGTAAATATCCTTCTTTACATTTTGACAACTTTTGAAAGTATTAATAACAGTTATGCTTCTGGTTTGGGGTCCGTTTTGCCGCTCGAGATGTGAACTCCATGTCCCTTTGAGGGTTGTCTAGGAAAAGATTTCACAAAGCTCGGTACAGAGTTCATATAGTCTGATCCGTCTAAAATTGCTAAATAAAGGTTTAATAGTACTGCTCGTTTACTTGCTTGCTAACTCCTCATTTCATTTGGAGAAATAGTAAACTGTCCTCTTATCTTCAAGTATCTTGCTTGATCACTGTTTTAATTGAAGACTGATCAGTTGAGCCAAAGTCGACCTGTCTTCAGAAAGCCACTACACACCCTATAAACAATATTACGAGAAACTGTTCTTAGATTCACTTTTTGCATAGAAAAAAGTTTTTAAACTGACTCATGATAATTCACAACGAAGGTTTTATTGCAAGCTACCCTCGAGCCCGGCACGATTCATCGAATCTGTTGAATCAATACCGGCGTGACCGGCGTGAAGCCCTCGACTGTGAATAAATTGTCTATAAAAATGAAGTATTGACAGGCCACAATCACATTTTATTGAGCTCTAAAAATATATATAATTTTTATGGATATAACACTTACCAAAAAGTCATTTTAGACATTTTAGCATTGTAGATCTGTTGACTGTGACAGTA
Source organism: Telmatactis stephensoni (assembly GCA_029948255.1). NCBI lineage: Eukaryota > Metazoa > Cnidaria > Anthozoa > Actiniaria > Isophelliidae > Telmatactis > Telmatactis stephensoni. Next base: position 643,003 of record JALIZF010001825.1, on the reverse strand, counting down.
GCAGTGCATCGGAACCGATAAATTGTAGTGATCATGTCATCTTTTTAGCCTCCCTATCAGTTTTGTCTTCCAGTACTTTTGAAGGTAAACTTTTTCTTTGTGTTCTCCATCGAATCAAGCAACAATTTGTAGATTTTTTTGGTAATAGAGAGCATTTATCAAGACAAACTTCATAGAATATTCACGGCGTGTTCAACAACCGTAACGAAGCCCAACGATTTCGAAATGAGCGGCAAAAATGCAAATATCAAACAGCGTGCTCTGATTGGTCGGTTTTAAGCGATTACTTCCGGTGATCATGTTTCATCAAGATATAGCTAAACTAACTGCTGTCTTGGTTTTATAGAATTATTCTTCGAAATCTGGTAATGCTAAAAACAGTTTTGATAATATTTTAAAATGTTTTATGATCCACCTATGAAGAGGCAGAATATGTCGCTGTGTGCGTTGTAGAACATATTTTTTTCTTCTTTGCCGGCTCACTTTATTCTGCAATCACGAAACGATTGCAAAGTTTCTTTTGAATAAAATCGATATCAAAAATTGTTTTGTCACGAAAAATATTGCGATCAGTCAAGGGACATGAAAATGCGCGTTTTGATACGTAAAGCACCGTAAAAATCCGTAAATATCTTATTTACGTATATTTAAGCATATCCGATTTGCGCCGTAAATGTAATCATATTTACGTGGGTTTACGGGTCTTTAAGCATCTTTACGCAAAACAAAACCTTTACGAATTCCGTAAAACACGCGTCAACATTGAATCGATATTTACGAATATTTACGCATTCAATAAATGTACGTAAAGAATAAATTTCATGCTGTGTTATTTACCGCACAGGGTGGTTCATTCAGTAAAAATTACATTTCGACTGTAATCAATGCAAGCCCCGCAAATAACAAAACAACTCTTTGCGTCCTCTTACGAGCCGTTTTTCTCGAAAAGACTACTAGATTTGTTTCGAGAAAAACTATTCAGTCGTAAGAGGACGCAAAGAGTTCAAAACTGGCCCAAAACGTCATTTTTCAATGAAGATATGGAATGGAAGAGTTTGGGGTAAACTAAAAATGTAAATCCGACGCCACTAATAGTAGTTGCATCCCCGGGGAGAGTACTCCCTTACAAAAGTGGTAGCTAGGGGTGCTCGACGGAGGGTTTTGAAAATGACCCTAAAAGGTACGCATAAAGTATCGGAGATGCCGATTTTATACCCTAAAAGGTACGACCACATTCAACTGATATTTTTTTATCAATCAAGATCTCTTTTTACGTCATTAACAAGACAGAAACTCAAATTTGTTAAACTTTAGAAAAAACAATGTTTGTTTGATCACTTATTCACATTGTTAATAAAGAATATTCGTATGTGAGATCGTTTCAATCTTTATGTGATTTTCGTTATCTAGCTTGATTCTAAAAGGTGCGCCGGCTATGAACCGGAAACCATAAAAGGTACGAGGGGGTTATATCAGAGTTAATAATAATATTAACTCTGGTCATATTTTCGACCCTAAAAGGTCCGTCGAGCACCCCTACTATAAGGGAGTACCCCACCCCACCCCACCCCCTTTCCCTGGAGTTGCATGAATTGTGGTTTTACAGCGCTTGAAAATTAAAGTTGCCTTTACTGATTGATAATGTAAATTTCCCAAAAAATAACACTAAAATAAAATTGGTGTTGAATAAAAATACATAAAATGAAATGACTTTTTAAAGTTTGAATCGGGAGCAGTTTTAAAAATTTAATTTGATTTATTGGGCTTCCTGTGATTAGACTCGGTACGAGCTTGAGCCCGCGAGATTTTAGTTTGTTTGTAACTATGGTAACAAGGTAACATTTCCCTCCAAAACAGAATTTGCTGTCCACCATTACTCAGACACCGAAAACTTGCCAAGAAAGACGTCTTTTCTTGCGTTTATCTATACTTTTTACATATTTTTGTAATTGTAGGCCAAATTTAAAGGTAAGTTCATTGAAATTATTAGAAATGTTTGGCCAAATGTGTATTTTTTAATCAGAACTTCGATGTTTATTCTAATATTTTCTTAAATCTTCGAGTGTATGTTCAAAAATTTTATCTTGGGTATGTTTTAAAAATGAGTTACTGAGGTTTAATAGAGGTAGAGGTAAGACTTTCTAATTTTCTTTAGAGCTCAGGACCTTAACGAAAATAACAAAAACATATTTGGTTCTAGAGTAAAATTCTGTACAAAATTAGAACGTAATTTCGAAGTGAGTGAACTCAGTCCAGTTCTTTTGCTCGTTATTTTATTTGAGCTCAAGAAACGAAATGTATGTGTATCAAAATGTAATTCTTTGCCTTTTCTTTTCAGGAATAAAAATGCAGCGTGCTCAAAGTCGACGGTCGGACACCAGCGATGCGGAGTTGGATGGAATAGGTATAAATCAAGTCCTAAATATATTTTACTCGAGAAAGAATTTAAGCTTAACTAAGTATGTGTGTGTGTGTGTGTTGTCAACAGCTGAACAAGAGCTTGCTAAGCTACAGCGACAGTATCGTATCATGGAAGGAGATAGAAAAGCTTATAGTGAAGAGTCACAAAATACGATAAGAAAACAAAGATGTGCTATTGAAACCCTTCAGAAGGAGAAAAATGAGCTTATGAAGGATATTAAACTTGCTGGTAGTCAACAAAATCTTGGAAAGGTAAATTACAACAATAAGATGTAGTGCTAAAAAAATGCTCTAGCTCTGACAGGCTTGCAAGGAAAACCCTTGTCATAAGTTCTTGCAAAACCTCACCTTGACCATTCAACACCCACTTAAAGTATAATTTGAAGTTAAATTTGTATTTGGTTATGTTGTAGGATTCAACAAACACAAAGATTTTATCAGACATGATGGATCAAGAAGGTATCTTTCCTTTTTAATTGCTTGCTATCAATAGACGTGATATCCTGTCTCGTGCGGAATTTTACCAGCTGGCTGAATTACAAGTTTACAAAAAGACTCTTTCTGGATGAGAGCTTTTGCCCCCAGTCAAACTGGTTTTGCCATCCAGTCAAGACAAAAATAATGAGATTCAACAGCTGATTGATAGCAAGCAATTACAGACTTTTATGAATGACATACATCTCCTTAGAAGACTAAGGATAAAAGATTAGATGGCTGAATAGCAAATAGTGTCAGATAATATAAGCCCAAAGCATGATGATATACCAGAATCCTTTTTGAGTAGCTTTTATCACTCATCAAAACTGTTGTGTTTGTATATTAATAAGGATTTGTTGATACATAAAACTGTAAAGATAAGCGAGACAAGGTTACGACGTTTCGGCGTCATCGTAACGCCATTATCAAGTAATGATTTTATTTTAGATTTGACATTGTTGTACTCATTACTCATTATTCTGTCAAATCTAAAATAAAATCATTACTTGATAATGGCATTAGGATGACACCAAAACATCGTAACCTTGTCTCGCTTATCTTTACAGTTTGTATATTATCGAAGAAATTAAAAAAAAAACTGAATATGAAAGTTTTTTAAAAGAATTTGTATGTACATCATCATGCTTCATGGAGCTCATTGGCATTACCAAGATTGAAATCGATCACCACTTCCATTTTAGCCAACAATATTTTGAGATATGTGTAATATCATTTGACATTTAGCTTTGTTCAAGACTTACATACCTACATGTTTATGTTTACAGATGTTTACAAATCTGAGATAGATGAAGTGAAAGATGACATAAATGATTTGAATATTAAGGTAATCTAATTACTTATAAATTACTGACAATTACTTAATTACCAAATAAAATCTTTTTCAATTAAGCAGTGATACAAAATGAAGTGGAACCCTAACATTTCAAATTCTCAAGGGACTTGATGAAAAGTGTTTGATATATTCAGGGTTTGAAATAAGCAATGGTCACAGTAAATGACTAATTATATCTAAAAGATTAGAAAAATAGGGATAGTGTTTGAAAATTATCTAGGATTAAAAGTCAACACTTGGTGTGTGTGTGTCCATTAATTGATGCATGAGGGAAGCTGCCAAGCAAGAGAGAGAGAAGCCTATTAGAGTTGCACGAAGCATAGCCAAGTGTTACTATTAATAGCTTCTTGAGTACTTAACAGCTGACCAAATGTCTGCTTGCTCAGTCCATTGAGTTTTGGAAGCATGCTCATGCATGCTATTATCAACTAATTAGAGCATGTGTTATATTTTTAGCTTTGTTATAAAAAAATGTTTCATCAGAGTTTGATATAGCAGGGTGCTACCATACCATGTATATGATTACCTAGCTATAGTGGGTAGACAATTAGTCCAGTTCTGAAATATGCTTCACTTGCCACATACAAAGGATTTACATATAGAACGAGGCTATGTGCTAAGACCTTTGTCTTGTTACAAATGACTGAGCTTTATGCACATACATGTAGCTGCCTCGTCATGATTCCCTTGTACAGTATGTGGCAAGTGAAGTGTATCTTGGAAGTCAGCTATTGACTGAGACAAGATGTATTGGTGTTAACCCATTACCAGGTCCCTAAATCTGGGCTACCATTAGTCTGTCATCTTGTAGACTATAGCTACATGTAAAATTCAAATCACTTCCATATTATTATTGTTTTTAGATACGAGCCATGGAAAAGAAAAACAGCCAACAGAAAAAAAATATGGGAGGGTAAGTCAACTGATATGAATTTATTATCATCTTGCAATAATTACAGTATCTTGGAATTGTTTTTTAAAGAACTAGATTTCATATGACAGTGAAAACAGCATAGATGACCGGGTTATGGCAGGAATTTTGAATGTTTTTAAAGACAACATGACAACAGTCATGGTATATAGCTTGGTCCATCTCACACTCATACGAAACCTGCTGTATATACGTCATCATTGTCTTGCAACTGCCTCTCCCTGCCTCTCGCTAAAGAAAAACAAATGCAAAAAGAATTTCAAATGCTAATAGAAACTTGAAAACTAATTACTGTACATGTAAATATGCAAAAAACAGAGTAGATTTCATGTATGTATGACTGTGAAGACGGCACGGTCACAACGTGGCTTAATGGCAGGAATTTCAAATGTTTTATGGACATAATGGCAGCTGGGTCATGGCATTGCGCCATTTCGGTTGTTTCACCCTCATAAAAAACTGATCTACCAGTGACAGCAAAGTGAAAAGATAAAGTAACCAAGATAGCATGCACACAAAAGGTCCAGAGTCTGTCTCACCACAAGTCCTGATACCCCCTCCCCATAACTTTTGTCTGAGTATGATGATATTTGCTTGCAGGGTCCATATGAGCCATGCCAGACATGTCCAGACACAAAAACAAATCAGAGTTTTAGAAAACAGACTAGACAAGGTATATAATTTCTGAAGATAACTAAATAAATTGGCAAACTTTTGGAGGGGAGGGGTGTGTGGGGTTTACATGTATTATTTTCTATGTATATAGATGCAGGGTTTGTACTGGCCCTGGAAAACCTGGAAAGTCATGGAATTTCATGATTTCATTTTCATGCCAGACATTTTCATGGAAAGTCATGGAATTTAGATTAAGGTCATGAAAAATCATGGAAAATGACACAAGAAAAAATGGTAGCTCCATGTCAGGAAAAATGAAAAAAAAAAGAAGATATTTCCAGCGAAAAGTAATCCAGTTTCATGAAATGTTTCATCTAAATTTTGGTCATGAAAAATAGAAAATAGTCATGAAAAAGGTCATTGAAAGTCATGGAATTTTCATACTCAATAATAGCACGAATCCTGAGATGGCATGTTCAAACATGTTAGTTGCAGTCATTCAGCATTGGAAATGAGTGATATTCATGATCATGAGGAAATCCATTAGCACTGTTTTGATCTTAAAGTGGTACCCCCCCCCCCCCCCCCCTTGGGGCATAGCCTCGTCATATAGAGTCCATCAAATGGATTACCCCCTCAGAGCTCAGATAGCCATAAATAACAAAATAAATAAATATTTTCATTTTCCAGGCAAATGTTAAATTCAATAAAGCTCTATCAGAGAACAGTGAATGCAGACAGTATATCGATAATTTAAGGAAAGAACGAAACAAGTATGAAAGCTGCTGTAAAAAGCTGGAACAGAAAAAATTTGAGCACAAGCGCCAAGCTAGTGAGTTGATTGACAACTCTAAAGCAGCATATGATGCAAGGTAAGCCATACTACAGAAGGTAGAAATCAAGACCTGGGCTTAAATCTGTTGTATTGTTCATTGTTCTTTAATTATTGGATGACGTAATCTCCTAACTAAAGTTACATTCATTATCACATATTATGTTTATAATTAGCATGTGTTAACAGAAGTAACATACCACATACATGTATTACAACATCTAAGCAGCACACACTTCCCCGGGGGGGGGGGGGGGGGGGGGTTGTACTCAAGGATCAGAGAGATAGGGAGCTATGAATTAGGGGTGGATTTAATTAGAGGAGGGGTGTAGGGAGTGTGTCAACCCACTTCAGAAACAACTTTGAGCTCTTTTGTTCCTGACTCAATGCCTTTCCAAAATATTCTCTGGATCCTTTGGATGGTTTCCAATTTTGATAACATAATTGTACCCCTTCTGAAGGATAACACTGGATCCAATTCAGCTTAAAGTACCAATGTAGATGAGTTCTATTCCCCCCCCAATGTCAGTTATAAAGAAACCACAACAGAAACCACAAACCTCATTTTTTTCCTAATAATTTGCACCCCCCTTCTCCCCTACATAATTATTGCAAAAATGTTAAACCTTAAGGACCCAACCACTGCTCAAGTACCCTAATGACATTTTTTATCATTTATGTTAGGGATGAAGCACAAGCTAAAATGCTAGCACTAAAAGAGAAAAATGATAAAGATATTGCACAGTACAAGACTGAGTTCATGGAGCTGGAGCGTATCATAGACCATGAGCGCAAACTGAAGGAGTTCATGCGTGTGAAAGGAGAAGAAAGAGCAGAGATGATGGAAGGGGAACTCACATCTCGCAGAAAAAAGAAAGATGAGAAGGATAAAGGTGATAAGGCTGAGGAGACAATAGAGGTGAGTATATACAGTATATATATATATATGTTATCAAAAGCTAAATTGTGAAGTTCCAGAAAATATACATACCCCCAACATGGAGGAAATTGGAAATTCTGGATGGGTGGTGGGTCAGAGAAATAACAAAATTGCAGAGTTTGTAGGGAAGAAAAATGGAAGTTCCAGGGGATAGGGAGGTCCATTTACGAATTCCTTCTGTGTTGGGGTATGGATACTTTCTGGAACTACACATTCTCCATCAGAACTTTTGAAGTCATGTCTTTTTTGTCATTTTGGGAGAACTTCTTAAGTTTTTTGTTGGAAGTAAAAAACTACTTCGGGCCCCCTTAAAGATTTTGCCGATGTTTTTGTTGCTAATTAAGTTGGAAGAATTTACAATTTAATTTCACTGTTAATTCATTGATGTTTATGTTGCAGTCATATGAAACAGCATTCAAAAAGATCAAAGAAGCCACTGAAATAGAAGACATTGACCTTCTGGTCAACAAGTTTATAGAAGTTGAAGACAAGAACTTTGCTCTTTTTAACTATGTGAATGAACTTAACAATGAAATTGAAATGATACAAGAACAGATAAATGAGGTAAGAAATGTAACAGTGATTAAAACAGGGAGGGTGACAGTGTTATGAATATTTGAGATACTAGTAACAGAAGACCCTGTTTCAGACCAGAATGTAGTCTTAATTTCAGAGTGACCAAATATTAGTTTTCTCTTAAAATTTTACCATATTTTATTGTCAAAATCTATACAAATGCTCAATACCCTGTGTCATACATGTATACTATTAGTTTTAATGATATTGATAACTTTCAAGACTACAATATATGTATTTGGATTAACACTTTGATTTGACTTCAGCCAAAATTACTTGTAAACAACTTATATATACTTTCCAAAAGGAATCGCTTAATTTGTACAACAGCTATTCTTCAACAGAATAGTTTTGTTGTTCACTGCTCAAATTATACGAAAAAATCTTCTCACAATATGATAACTTTTTCATTCATATTCATCCTACAGGTTAATGCTGACATTGATAAGTTCAAAAGTGAAGGAGTTGAGATGGAGAGTCAGCGCAAGTCCATCATGAAGTCACTAGAAGATGAACTCAACACCTCAACAGAGCAACATGAACAATATGACAACCAACACAAACACACTAAAAAGATTCTTGAGCAGCTAAAATCAGGAATTGACTCGTTATTCAGTAAGATCAACTGTGATAAATCAGCCATCGAGAACCTTCTTGGAAGTAAGGAAGGTATTACTGACAATAATATGATGCAGGTAAGAATTGATGATAAATGAATGGATGAATAAATGAATGGATAATGGATAGATGGCTGAAAGGTTGAATGAACAGATTGATGGATTGATGGATGGATGGATAAATAAATTGAGAATGAGTTGATGGATGAACAACTACTCATTGAATAACAAATGATTGAATGAATAAACACATGGAATGATTAGTGGTCGTTTCTTCTGTTCTCCTTAATGATTTCAAGTCATTCACAGTTGCTGTTATTGCTATATTTTTCCATAGTTTTTGGGCATCATTGAACAGAGAACAAATGAACTACTTCAAGTTTTTGGATTCCACATCTCAAAGGTACAATAGAATTTCTATAATCATATGTGAAAACTGTTCTCCATGTAGGTAGGAATGCTATTCATTTCTAAGATAGAAACCCTCCACTTGTATCATTAGGAGTATAATTCCATATTTCTGGGTACTTTGAAGTGACTTCATGGCAGTCATCTTTGATAAACTGGGACCATGGAGCACCTTGAAAAGTGGGAGGGAGGGGAGCTACAATCAGTGACATATTCGTTTGGGACAGGAACTCCAAACTCATTAAGCACGCACATGAAATTGTGATACTCCTCCCTCCTCCCTCAAACAATGTTGCATCTCATTCTGAGCACTGTCCAACGACGCGGGCGATCCAGATTGGAGCAACATTGCTAGGGTGGGGGAGGGGGAGGGCTCAAACCATATAGAGTGTCATCTAAACACAGGTTTTATACGACTTTCTTATGGACTTCTATCCAACTACAAATATTGTCAAGCAAGCAGGTTAAATGTACCAACAGATATGTCCATGATTGTAACATTTGAAAATAAAGTAGACTACCCAGTCAAAAAGTGTTCAAACATTTTCATTTTCATTCATTCAATTACAATTTGCAACACTCCCTTTTTCACTTGGAGTGTCCTCATAAAGGCTTATTTTTTATTTATTTTTTAATTATTTCAATTTTTGTCAAGGAATCTGAGAGAGAACAAGCACCACCTGTTCCAGTGGGACTTCTAGGGCAGGGACCTCAACCAGGGTCAATATCAGTCAATATTGTACCACCCTCTACTGGTGACGATTACAACAGTGAAGATACAGATGATGAAACTGACGAGGAACAAAGGCCACTGACACAACAAGAACTCAAGAACAAGATCATGAAAGGAGTAAGAATAGACCGCTTCCTCAATGCACGCGCAGATTAATTGATGGGCAGATAAAATTTGGAAGTTTTAATAACTAAAACGATTTAAACAGCAATCTTTGTCATTTACTATGAAAAATGATGCTTTATTCTGGATTAGTAGCCCATTGAAGTTTAAAAATTGTTTAGAAGTACTTTTGATACCGATATCAAGATGCGCGCGCAATCTCGATAAAAAAGGGCTGTTGCACCAGGGAAGGGCAGCTCTTTGAATACTATGAATACTGCATTTACTGTATTTTTAAATCTATTGTTCCTTGTGCATTCAAGCGAAATTGGGAAAGGATTATTTACCTTGGGTTTGGCTCACACTTGCTCTTGGTGATGCTGATAACATGTCTAAGAAATTTCAAAATTTCAAGAGTGATCATAAAATGAAAGTTAAAACGGAATTGCTAGAAGAGATAATGCAGTCTGACATTTACTTTGATTTCTATCTATTCTAGATCAGCAAACGAGAGGCACAGCCCAAGAAAACTCAACATCATCCTGGCTCAGCAACATCCGACAAGGCAGCATCCAAGAAAAAGAAGGCTGGAAAGTAGGACAGTCATATACACCAACCCCAAAAACCTCAGAGGCAGAGCTCTTCTGCTCTCTACCAACACCAGTGGTCCAGGATTCTTTAGCTGGAAACAAGCAGTGTCTGCAGGCATTAAGACTTTTGTAAATGTTTGGGTTAACGTCTTGGCGTCATGCAACAACCTAATCTGGTGCTGCTGATTTCCTTGATATTCTCCCTAGCCTCTGCACTGATAATCTGTTATTGGTTCCCATGGTTACTGGTCAAGTCAATGCCCTACCAAGTAGTCTATCATGCATGTCAGAAATTTGTAGCTTATAGAGCGGTTTTCGTTTGACTGGGAAACTGACCATACCAGTTACGGTCAATGCACGGTACGGTTACGGCAGTAATTTCGAATATTTTTATAGACATTACGGCACTGACACGGTCTCGGTACGGGGCGGTAAGTTTCCCACTTATACGAAAACCGCTCTAGCAAAATAATTTACAATGGTACAGTTGTAATATTTATCATTCCCTGAACGTTCGTCATAAATATCCACCGACTTCGTATGATCAACTAGCAATTAAGGATATTCTTGATAAGAATCAAGGGAAAATGTCTAGTTTTTTGTAAATTTTTAGCTTTATGTACATTAATAATAGTAAACTTACTTAAGGAATACATGTATTAGTGTGTAGTTATCTATTAAAAATTTTGTGAAACTGCTTAGAATTGTTTTCCATTGGTAACTACAACATCTTTATAAGGAAAAAGGTGAAAATATCCCTTAGCCGGCGGTCTGCAAGGATACCCCGTAAAAAGAAAGCTGTTCAGTCAAGAATAAGACTTGTATAAGATAGACGGCACCGACCCACCTGCGAAGTCAATACTCGAAACTGGTACCAGACCCTTGCCAAACTTCATCAAAAAACATGACTGGTCTGCAAGCTCACCAGACCTTAATCCAGTCGAGAATCAGCTCTGGAGTATAATGGATGAGTCTCGAATGATTCTGCCCACAATTCGATTCCAAAAACTGGCACAGCTTGAAAAGGCTCGGGTTAAAGGCGGAATATTGAATAAAGAATATCGATTAAAAAGCAACTAAAAAGAGGAATATTGAATATTTGCTTAAAAAACTAAGGAATATAGGGAATAACTGATTTTACCGAAAAGAATGAGGAATATCAAAACAAATCATCACACCAGTTTTCGTTCTCAAATCAACTAATAAAAAGGAGCCGGCGGAAACTACTTTTAATTTCTGCAAAATGTCTGCCGCAAAATCCCTTGGGAAGTATTCGCTACCAACTCCTATACGGCCAATTTTTGGCCGCGAGCTGGTCGCGCTTCGCGATCGCATTTGCAATTATCAAATACATTGCCCTGACATTGTTCAGTAAAAGGAAGAAAATAGCCGAATTGCCTGCATAGCTACCACATTTGCTGAAAGTTGAATAAATAGTTTTCAAATATATTTTTTATATCCACATCCACTGGATATGAGCAATGGCGCGCTCTGATTGGTTCCTCTACTACTGGGCTATCAGCTCATATACAAAGTCAAAAAATCTTGACAACGTTTTTGCCTTCAGTTTTTTTATATGTGAAATCATCGCTGCAAAACAGGAGCCCAGAACTAGTTATGGGTTCCTGCTGCAAATCCAACAATCGACATTCACAGCGAAATTCAGTCTTTTCCCTAGATGAAGGCCTGATTATATGAACCGGGCTGACCCAGTTAAGAGTGACCCTAAAGGAAAAGAAGGGTGCGGTCGAGAGGCTCCAATTAAAGACGCGATGACAAGGAACGAAAGGTGCGATGACAAGGAACGAAAGGCGCGATGACAAGGAGCGAAAGGCGCGATGACAAGGAACGAAAGGCGCGATGACAAGGAGCGAAAGGTGCGATGACAAGGAACGAAAGGTGCGATGACAAGGAACGAAAGGTGCGATGACAAGGAGCGAAAGGTGCGATGACAAGGAGCGAAAGGTGCGATGACAAGGAGCGAAAGGTGCGATGACAAGGAGCGAAAGGTGCGATGACAAGGAGCGAAAGGTGCGATGACAAGGAGCGAAAGGTGCGATGACAAGGAACGAAAGGTGCGATGACAAGGAACGAAAGGTGCGATGAAAGGGAACGAAAGGTGCGATGACAAGGAACGAAAGGTGCGATGAAAGGGAACGAAAGGTGCGATGACAAGGAACGAAAGGTGCGATGACAGGGAACGAAAGGTGCGATGACAAGGAACGAAAGGTGCGATGACAGGGAACGAAAGGTGCGATGACAAGGAACGAAAGGTGCGATGACAAGGAACGAAAGGTGCGATGACAGGGAACGAAAGGTGCGATGACAAGGAACGAAAGGTGCGATGACAAGGAACGAAAGGCGCGATGACAAGGAACGAAAGGTGCGATGACAAGGAACGAAAGGCGCGATGACAAGGAACGAAAGGTGCGATGACAAGGAACGAAAGGCGCGATGACAAGGAACGAAAGGTGCGATGACAAGGAACGAAAGGCGCGATGACAAGGAGCGAAAGGTGCGATGACAAGGAGCGAAAGGCGCGATGACAAGGAGCGAAAGGTGCGATGACAAGGAACGAAAGGTGCGATGACAAGGAACGAAAGGTGCGATGACAAGGAACGAAAGGTGCGATGACAAGGAACGAAAGGTGCGATGATAAGGAACGAAAGGTGCGATGATAAGGAACGAAAGGTGCGATGACAAGGAACGAAAGGTGCGATGACAAGGAACGAAAGGCGCGATGATAAGGAGCGAAAGGTGCGATGACAAGGAGCGAAAGGTGTGATGACAAGGAACGAAAGGTGCGATGACAAGGAACGAAAGGCGCGATGACAAGAAACGATGTTGTTGTTGTTGTTGTCGTTGTTTTATCTCAGAGCTGTTTAAGACTGGCAAAAAATACGATGTCACAGAAGAAAGCTACTACATCGATTTAGCAGTTATTTGGTCAAAAATTACATTTTGAAAACAAAATATGGCTAGACATGACAAAAGCAAAACTCTTTTTTTTCGCCAAAAATTACGTGAAATTTGATATCTTTCAAAGCTTGGCAGGTACTGATTAAACTCCTATGTGGCACTGAGACAATCAAACATTTTATAATCTATGAAATGTAAAGTTCCTATTCAAGTAAGTTGAAACCATGATTGCAGGATATACCAGAGCTACTTAAACTGTCCTAATTTCTCCATGTTTGAGGACAAAAAACTCAGATTGGCTGATGTCCTTCTCAGTAAGTGTTTGATCGAGTTCCACTTTAGGTGCCATGTAGTGCCAAAATAAAAAAGAAATGATTTTAATTCGGCCCAAATTAATTTTTTTGCACGTCTTTCTTTAAAAGTGAAAGGACGCAAATGACAGCAGTTTTCCGGAGGGGGACATGGGGGTTTGCGGATCGGCGGATTGAGCCTTCTTTTACGTGCGGATTCTCGGATATTGATATTTTTAAGAACGGATTTGCGGATTCATCCACAATGGTCAGAATGGCGGATTTGAAGAAATGATCCAATAAAAACTATAATTTATATGGCCATGCTACTTACAGACATGTGTAACGTACTTTGCGTCAGAGAAAACGCTTTCTTTAACAATATTCCATTGCGGAACAAACTTTATATCAAAGCATGGCATGCAAATGTATAAATAAGCATTTGTTGTAACATTCTTTTAAAATATAGTTTTGAAGTGCGTTTCATAGTTATTACCGAAATTACACATGCAGATTTTAGTCAATTTCCCAAGCGGATTCACGGTTTCAAACGATTTTTTCTTGTGGATTTGCGGATTTTGGCAACCCCCATGTCCCCCTCTATAATGAGCAGGAAAATTCTAGATATAAAGCCCTACAAATCACAAAGAAAACCGACTCGTATGATAATTACTAAGCAACGCGAGCTCGACTGCGTGTGCCTTTCGATTTTTGTACGGAGAAAAAATCAAACTTTTTCATTGAATATTCTTTATTCAGCGCTCCTTTCAATAAAACAACTTAGGAAGTGCCGACAGCACTTACCGGAAGAGTGGAGAGCACTCGCCTACATTAGTCCCCATTAGCCCTAGCACATGCTTGACTATGGTCGACTTCAGGTTTTCTTGTCTCTTAGGATAATAATAATAATAACGAGTATTTATACAGGATTTAACCCATCAGTGTATAACACTGTTGTCCTTGGGGTCCTGGGGTCCTTGGGACGTTCAAAACACGTTATCCCAGGTACTGTGTAGGGTTATCGTATCTTTATGTAAAATGGATATGATGAGGGGTGAATCTAATAGAACTAGACGCACACGTGCGTTCACTCGTGCCCTGGGAGCCCCTTTTAGGAGAGGCTTCAATGACCGGCCCCGTTCGTACTCTTCCCAGAGCCGTTTCACGCATTCTTCACTTCACCGTAACATAATAAAGACCTTTTTTGACCTTTTTAAAGAATATCTGATTAGTCAATTTGTCCGTCAGCAGCTATTAGTGTTTGCCTTTATGCATGGATATTAGATATCTCCAACATGCAAAAATATACCAGTTTATTCAACTTTTTATTTCACTATACATCTCAATTGTTTGCTGTAAAGACTTCTACAACGACGTTTTTGACACAATAACAAATCGTGTATTTTTTCGTTCATGTTTCAGATGTTTTATCCATTACGTGACCAAAAGCATCAGGTCAAATAGAGCCTTGGTTCCATGAAAATATATAAATATATAAAAATTCAGTATAAAAACCTCTCAAGATCTCTTGAATGCTTGAATGAGAAATATAATTGACTTGCCTCTATATGCGTTCGTTTAGCAACATGTAGGGTGAGAAATTCGTAGATTTCCAGCTCGAAAAAGGAATCACTTCTTTATCGCGTCTCGAGAGCTTCGGTTTCAAGTATTCCATTGAGAGTTCGATATTTGGTCAAAGTATTGGAGATCAAGCTCAAACTAACAGCCCATTCTGAAGCTCTTATAAGTATATAGGTATACCTCGAGTTAAAAGCTCCAAATTACATTGTGCTACTGCAGGAAAAGCCTGTCTCTGAAAGCTATTTTCTTTGTAGTCCGCCATCTTGCATTCCTAAAGTTCCTCGCTGGCGTTCACTACGGAGGTGATGAATGAAGGGCATTGTTTTTTACGTTCTTAACCAATCACGGGTGTAACACGTGACTGATTGCGCAAGAATGCTGCATTCTCGAGACGACCAGAGGAAAAAAAAAACATTTGCAGTTTATAACTCGTTCCCGGCCTTAAGGCCTGGGCACGAGTAATAAAGCTACTTGAATAAAGTTATACTGAGATGCTTATTAGTATATGACGTATATGCCATAGATAAACGAAAGGGCCGGAAATGAAATAGGCTGAAGTTGGACATTTGATTGATTACACAGCTTGTATAAAGTAGGACAATTTCAGTTTACATTAGTGTACAAGCTGAATGTTTGACAGGGGAAGACAACGAACTATCATGTAGTGTATTTTCAAAGGCAGAAGAACCCAATATTACAGAACTGAATGAAAAATCCCTTTTCGCAAATTAATCTCAAGGTTGTATATCTGTCCTGCCTCAATACAATACATTTGCTGACAGAGCCTAGCTAGACAAGTTGGAAGTGTAAAAACAAAAATAGAAAGTCTTCAAAACCTTATCCGTTTCACTCCAAGAAAATTTGTGGTTCCTTCTGGTGGCCCACGAGTTCTTTATAGAAGAGACTTCAAAAGGAAATTGTATAGAAGTGTTATCAAGGAATCTTGAGCCTCTTGACTTCCAAAAAGCATTGTGGTTGCATTGGACTTACGACTACGCACCGAGCAATCTGCGCAATCCTTCATTGACTGTATCATGAACAACAGCAACAATTTTACACCTTTCTCTTCTCCGCCACCGCTTACTCAAGATATACACATGATAAACTTCTCTGTCTTTATGCTCACAGTTAATGCGCTTATCGCTTTTCTTGCTGCATTTTTGAACCTTGTTATTATTTTAACTTTCGTAAGGACAACCTCTCTACGAACTCCTGCGAATCTTCTTGTTCTTGGCTTGGCCATTTCAGATTTTGCTGCCAGTGTCAGCTCACAACCTGTGTTCTGCGTAAACGTGTTTGCGTTTTTCTCTAATTCACGTGAGTTGTTAAACAGTACACAAAAAGTGTTGTCATTGCTACTGGTTGGGTTTGGTTACGTATCGTATTTTACGCTCACCGCTATTACAGTCGACAGATTTCTTGCGATTCATCTCCACCTGCGATATCAAGAAATTGTTACAACAAACCGTTATGGTATCGGTTTGGTGGTGATTTGGATTGGTTCTGTTGTCCCATGTTTATTGATTAATCAGTTTGCAGTTTCTGTTCAAAGCAAAAAGAGAAACCTCGCATTGTACTTTCTGCTAGTCTTCCCAGCAGTTATTCTTCTTTTGCTTCTAGTGAACATCTTTATCCTGGTCAAAATCTCTCAAGTAATTCGTCGACACTCTGCACAGATCCACGCCCAGGTGCAATCAACACAACAGACTATAAACATGCCAAGATACAAGAAATCTGTCAACACTATGTACTATATCATTGGTGCCTTCGTGCTGTGCTATGTCCCATGTTTGATATTTTCCTCTTATACAATGACGCTGAAAACCTGGCCAAAGTGGTTTTATTCCGCTTTTATGTCATCGACAACCCTTCTACTCCTGAATGGGCTTCTGAACCCTATCATATACTGTCTACGTATTAGCGACATTAGAAATGCTGTTTTGCTTATACTTCGTAAGATAATCAATTGTTAACTAAAAGGGGACGGAATCCAAAACGTCACTCTACTACTGAATGGGATCCTGAATCCTATCATTTATTGCATTGTCTACGTATTGGTGACATAAGAAATGCTGTTTTACTTATACTTTGTAAGATTTGAATTTGAATTTGTATTTTGTAAACGGGTGTAATTATGTATAATAGGTGTCATAAAGCTAAAGTAACCTTAATATTTAATGCCAATAACTCGTAGTCGTTCTATTGATAAACTTGAGGTCGACGGTGCAAACCGCCCTTAATTTCCCCCACCCTCCCCCTCAACTCTATCAGTGCTCTGGTTTAGGTGTGTTTAAAGCTAACTATTAAAAGCCATACAGATAGAGAGAGCGCGCGAAACAAGTGTGTAGGGTACTAGTGACATTAGAAATGCAAGTGTGAGAGGTCACTGGGAATCGAACCGTCAGAACTTCTCACTTAGAAAGCCGCGCACTAAGCCACGCTTTTTTTCCCGGCATTTTCCAGCACTAAATCATACACTTGAGGGGAGAAGCCAAACTGTTAGACATGTTAATGTATGGAGATTATAAGCGCACTTGAAATTCAGGTATAAGGATCTTCGTCTATGTTGGAAATGGGTGTGTAACTAGTACTTGGATTAGCTCTTCGAGGCCGAGATACTTTGATAACTAATCTTATATATTGATCATAAGAATAGTCAGAAAAGGGGTTGTCTCCAGGGGTCGAGTAATATTTTGAATGGGGTGCAGTTATCCAGTACCATTTAAACGTATTCCACTGCATAGTTGCATGATAAAAAGGGGCGCAATCCAAATAACTGAGAGGTTGTTGTTGCGTAATTTTGTAAATGTGTTACGCTTAAAACTACGAAAACATTTAGCCGTAAGTCCGTATCTGCAAATAAATTATAAAATGCATATTTTTTTCAAGGGGTAAAAAGCAACTTTTTCAGGGCCTCTTTATCTTCAGACGTACTGTGATGGACGTCCATGCAATGCGTCAAGTTGTTTTCCAAGTATTTGCTCTTATCACTTTTTTTACTTGAGTTTGCATCTCGTAGTAACGTTCCCACAATGTGTCAACCAGATGGCCTCACACGTCGTCAACTTCAAGTTTGCACAGTTATACACATTTAATTAATTTTACCGGACTTTTTTACTTTTCGATTTCTTTTTATTTATATGTAAACAATACAGTTCTGCAGGGTCGGAGTTTCCGATGTCAATATGACAGACAGACTAGTGTTTACATGTTAAGCAACTGTATAGTGAAAATACCAAAAATTGAAAAAATCTTTTGGTGGTTTTTCTTCTTTTGGCACTCACGCCCACTATCTGTGAAAACTGCAAAAACCCTCGTGGCATGGTAGACAGCAACACATCAAACCAACTCTGTTCACATATGATCTAGCGCCAGAAGTGAATACTCAAAATATGGCTAGATATGACAAAAGTAAAACTCCTTTTTTTTCGCCCAAAATTACGTGAAATTTGATGTGTTACAAAGCTTGGTAGGTACTGATTATACTCCTATGTGGCAGACAATCAAACATTTTATAATCTATGAAATGTAATGTTCCTATTCAAGCAAGTTGAAACCCATGGTTGCAGGATATACCAGAGCTACTTAAACTGTCCTAATTTCTCCATGTTTGAGGACAAAAAACTCAGATTGGCTGATGTCCTTCTCAGTAAGTGTTTGATTGAGTTCCACTTTAGGTGCCATGTAGTGCTAAAATATAGAAGAAATGATTTTGTTAAATATGAATAACAAGACAAAATTAATTTTCTTTGCACTTTCTTTAAAAGCGAAAGGAAACCAGTGACAACAGTTTTCAGCAATTACTGTTCGGGTGCCCTACTCTTATTTGACCAATGGTATTAGTTTGTTTTTACAAAGCCACCAATTTCTCTTTTGTTACAATGTATTTCAGTGTTAGGTTGACCATGGCTTGAACCCGGCCCGGCCCCGGGGAACCCGGACAGTAGAGTCAACTCCCTCCACGATGGACTGCCTTGTGACTGTCGTTAAGTTTGGTTTGACATTAATGTCATGGCATCATCACCATCATCATCATCAGCAGCAGCAGCAGCACATGCATAGCAGCACTATCAGTTTGTTGTCGAGTATAATCAATGGAACTGTCTTGACCCATGCGCACTAAGAAAGATACTATCACATTCCTCAACTGACTCAGTGACAACCCTATCTTTCTGGTAATTAAGCATGGGTCAGGATAGAGTACTGCAGATATACATGACCATGTCAAAGTATGATTAATATTGATGCAAATTAACTCCAAGTCAAATGCTGTACCTCATTGGCAAGTGCAAACGTTCCCCAGTGAATAGCTACTGAATGCTTTGCTCTGAGGTCTTTGTGCATATCAACTGCACCCTGTGGATCTGTGTGTTGAAATTTCATAAACCATCTAATGACAGAGGCAATAAGAATAATTGTTAAGGAAAATGCATTGCATCTGGAAAGGGTGTGGGTCTAGTATTTACTGCTCTCTTACTCAGAGTAAAAATTTGCCTGGAGTGCAGACAAAATTGCACCATTACCATACCTTGGTTCATAGGCTCCTATTGGCAATGCTGCTAAATCAAAAGGTCCAAACTTTTGACCAATAAGCTTGAAGACTTCACAATCATACCCAGTATCCCCTCCAAAAAAGAACCTGTGTTTTGGTCCAACAACAGACCAACTACCCCATAGGGCACAGTTCTCATCAGTTACTCCTCGACGGCACCAATGCTGAGATGGTGTCAAATAGAATGAAAATACTCTATTATCTTTGAAGTGTTTCTTTTCTTCCCACCATTCTAATTCTTGGACATTTTCACAGCCACAATCTTTCATCCACTGTCCAGTCCCCATTGGGACATACCAACAAATCTTGCTACCAAATCGCTTGTTTAAATCATTAACAGATGTATAGTCAAGGTGATCATAGTGATTATGACTTATGATGACAACATCAACATCTGGTAAGTCTGCAACTTCCATTGGTAATGGTCGATACCGTTTATAGCTTCCAAATCTGAATGGTCCACAATAGTCATTGAAAACTGGGTCTGTTAGTATGTTAAGACCATCCATTTGAGCCAGCACTGTCGCATGGCCAATCCATGTCACTTGTAAAGCATCTTGAGGTGGGTTCTTCAATGTCTCAAGATGTGGTTTTTCAACTGGTAAATTGTTCTCTAGTTCCTTTAAAGTAGAAAAGTATCTATGATCAATTTAATTAATGTACGGATACCGTAGACTTTCATAATTGATGAGCAAAACATGCAGAGATGGCCATTTATGTTAATCCAAGCAACTCATGAAAACGTATTGAAAAAGTGGATGGCAAGTATCAAGTGGATGACAATGCATATTTGAGGTGAGATGGTAGGAGGTGTCCCTGTACTTATGGGAGATGTCCCTGTACTTATGGGAGATGTCCCATACGTACAGGGACACCTCCAATACATACAGGGACACTTCCCATATGTACAGGGACATCTCCCATAAGTACAGAGACACCTCCCATACATACAGAAACACCTCCCATAAATACAGGGACACCTCCAATATGGACAGCCACACCTCCCATAAGGACAGCCACACCTCCCATAAGCACAGCTACACCTCTCTGTACTTATGGGAGGTGGCACTGTACTTATAGGAGGTGTTCTAATACTTATGGGAGGTGTCCCTGTACTTATGGGAGGTGTCCCTGTACTTATTGGAGGTGTACCTCCAATAAGGACAGCCACACCTCCCATAAGCACAGCCGCACCTCTCTGTACTTATGGGAGGTGTTCCAATACTTATGGGAGTTCAACCAGTTCCACTAAAGGAGAAAATTAATTTTTTTTTCATCAGATTTATGGGGACAAACTGAATTGATTGAGATATAACAGTCTTTGAATGTGTAGCAATATAATCATCTTCATAAGAATTATACAAACAAAGCATGGAGTACTCCAATCTAAAACATCATCATAATCATTCATCATCCTACAGTCAAAGTTGTGATCTCATAGCACTTACTTCCTCTTTGAATCTCCACCAGCTCCTCCATGTTCCTCCAACATCAGACTTATTTGTTTCAAATAATTGCCACTTGATACCATCCAACATCGAAGGACGGCTACCTCCCCATGGAATGATATAACGACCATTTTGTTTACAGCTTTGATATTTTGTATCAATTTCATCTTTTAAAGTCCCTTCCGCCATAACTTAAATCCTATGTTTCAATTAAACAATATTAACATTTAGTAAAGCATGAACTTTTTTGCAAGATGTCATCGTTAGTGCAGATTTCGTATGAGTGTGAAAAGGACCGCGCCGTGCCATGACCGTGTCAGTGCCATGTTTCCTATCAAAACATTTAAAAATTCTGCCATAACCGTGCCGTGACCGTGCCGCAGCCTTTTCACACTCATACAAAATCTGCACTATTTATACTGTTTATTAAACTATTTAAGACTCACTCTTTTTTGCAATACATTCAACAAACTGCTAAAGTTGTATCCCCCCAGGGGAAGGGAGGATACTACAGATTTAAAGTGACAGGGTCGAAGTGCAAATGAAAAATCCAAAATCCCTTGGACTTAAAAGGAAGCAAAACAAATCCCATGCTGAATTTTAAAACCATAAAAATATTTTATATTGTAAGGGATGAATTATAAGGGATATTTATAAAGACTTTGTCCTGACTACTCCGTAGCTGGGTAATGTTGTAAATGCAAGCCAGTTGGTGAGTAAAACCAACTTTTAAAACAAATTTATGTACATGTATTATATTTCTGTAGCTCTGCGTACCATATTAATTATTTTTACTGGGAACTGCAAAATCTTCCTTTATTTTCTGAATATCCCCAAAAATCTCTGGTAAGATCAAAGTCTTAGTGATAAGGTGGTGTTAATTAGGTAAATACAACCAAAATAATACATGCATAAGGTGGCCAGGATGGTGTGCAAGAGAAGCAAGCTTTGCAAAAATGGGATAAAAGTATAAAATGTGAATTTTGTGTAGAGAATAAATGTGATGAAAACAAGAATATGCTAATGGCAGCATGCATGGGGGAGCAGCAAGCCCTGGAAAAATAGGATAGCCAAAATTTTCTGATCCAATAACCCCCCCCCCCCCCCCCCCCCCCCGGTCAGACCGGTGCTTTTAACTGCTTGACACCCTTGCTTCCCTTCCACCTTTAATTTACAAAGTCTTGTTGTCCATATTAGTTAATTAAAGGTGAATCTTGTCAAATCAATCAATAACTTGTGGATGACTAACCCAAGCCCAACTGATGATAAGATTGCCTTCCCTCCAGAGAAATATTTATTTAATGACCTGCGCAAATTAGATTAAGACTCAACCATTGAAATAATTTTGTAGTTTTAAAATTTAGGTTTCGAATAAGACCGTTTTAGCCTCAAAATTCATCTGAGAAAGCCTCCAAGAATGAGTCATTTTTGTTTCTAGCCTGTTTCACTTTCATTTTCCCCACGAGCTGGTCGAGCGTTCGATTCTGCTTAATAAGCAGGTCAAGCTATTGAAACTCTACGTTCGCGGAATCGTTCCTTCTCGCAGCTGTTTTTGTCGCTAAATTATTCTGAGCCAGAACAAACCTCTTCAATCGAAGAAACACTCGCAGAAGGGGATATCCAACACCACCTGACCATACAACCAGAAGTTTCACACGATGACCAACCTGAACACTGCTACTCAACTGTTTGCTTCACCACAGGAACCCCGAAATTCAAGACAAAATATCTGTTTTATAAAAAATTTAGGCCGATTTTTAGGTGAAGCCAGCAACATCTTTGTAAAGTCTTTGTAATTTTTTTTGTGGTAAAACGGGAAAAAGAAGAATGAATAAAGACAAGCCACTCATTTGTAACGGAAGCTATTGGAGCTTGATGGACACAAGTGACAGCCTCATTCCTTTGGTGGGCTGTGCTCAATAAGATATGCCGGTCTTTCAGCTGAGGTAGGGTATCATTTTTTGCCTTTCTGGTCTGGGATAGGGTAGCATTTTGATCTGGGATAGGGTGTGGTCCCACTATCAGTTTACACAACGAACTGCTCAATAAAAGAGGCCAGGAAACATTCATATAACAAAACGTTTAGTATTATAGTCTGGGACAGAGTATGCAATTTTAAGCTTTAATTAATCTGGAATACGCTATGGAAAATCAAAATTTTAGGTCTGGGATAGGGGTCGTGGAGTCGAGGTGCCAGCGGCACAACCCAAAAATACCCATGATGCCCCTCTCCCCCGATATTCATTCTAATTCTCACAGTAAATGTCAAGTATGGCACTATTTGCTATTCCCAAGACTGTTTCTATATAACTGAACATAGTACTACTGTTGAGATTTCTATTTCTTTTATAAATTGCAGTAGCGGATAGGAAAAAAGTCGCAGAATTGAAAAGAAAGTCGCGGACAAGAAAAAAAATCGTGGAATTGAAAAAAAAAATTTGCGGATATGAAAAAAAAGTCGCGGATGAGAAAAAAAAACGTCGATGTTCCCTGGAGGCCACTGTAAAATATACCAAGCGGCAGCGTAAGAATCTTTATATATTTTATCAACTTTTTATCTTTTCTGATAAATCTGATGAATTATGTTCGGGTTTATAACTGATGCTGAACGTTCGAGTGATCGTGAAAGCGCAAAATGAAGTTCTCTTGTAATATCATTAACATAACTAGATTATATATCAGTGAGAGTTTGTTTTAAAAAGGTAAAAATTGAAAGGATTTTAAGCAAAGGTGTAGAGATTTCTAAAATAAAATAAAAAATTTTCATCATTGTCACTGAAAAACCCCTATGGGGAGTTGTCAATAAAGTATTGTATTGTATTTATTAAGTTAAAAAAATAATGAATTAAATTTAATTATTATAATTTCAATTGTACAATTTTTGACATCAAAAGGTTTTCTCTCAGCCATCAAAAGTTAGAAAAGATAAATAAAAGCTATAAAAAGCATTTTAACGGAGAAAAAAGAAAACTGTTAAATTTCGCCTCAGACGCGAACCCGCTAGCAAAAGAAAGCTAACCAGTATGCTAATTTTATGCGAAACCCCAAAAATCGACCATGCATCCAGACAAATTGCTGAATCATCGCATGTTACGTATAGGATGGAGATTTCGGCCCCTTCCGCGCTATCGGTAGTACGCAGCAAGCTTCGCGGTCAAAGAGGGAGGAAACAGTCGGATCCTAGGCCGTAAATAACTGCACCTTACCACTAGACTAACTGGTCTACTGAGGGATTTGGAGGACAAAATAACTTAGTGTATCCTGTGAATGGACTGTCTATTGTTGTGCAAATTACGTGACTCGATGGCACAGTGTGAAAACCATGGACTATGGCGCAGAAGGTCCGGGTTCGAATCCGCCTTGGGAACCTTTTTCTTCCTTTTTTTTTTTCTTTTTCTTTTTTCTTTTCTTTTCTTTTTCTTTCTGTTTTAATAAATTAAATAACTAAAGATAAAGAAATAAAGAAAAAATAAGAAAGCGAATTTACTGAAACTTGGCCGGAATCGTTAATTGATTTTTTTGTTGAGAATTATATTCAATTCGTTGCCCAATCTATAAGATATAATGGTCAGCGCTTTTTTCGTTTTTTTGTTTGTTTGTCTGTTTTTGTTTTTGTTTTTTATTTTTTTCCTGGTATATGAATTGTCTAGGTAGGTTATTCAGTTGCCCCATCACAATCATGTCGATCTCCATTCATGAAGGGGTCTGGTAACGAACTCCTTTTGGCCCCCTTCACAGCTGTAAATCATGCCCAACTAGACGCACTCGCGCGTTTACTCGTGCCCACGTACAAAAAGCCGAAAATCGGCTTAAAAAGGACATTAAGATTAGCTGCCGCTAGAGTAAGAGAGTTTGACATGTTGTCGTCAATGAAATTTTGAACAAGACGCTCCTCGAAGCGTACACTGCGTGGCTGTAGTAATAACAAGCGGCAGTGCCAACGACCTTTTATTTGTGTGTCAAGAGCTATTAGTGTTTCCTTTGTCCTTCTATGAAGATGCATTTAATGTATATCTCAGATGCAAAAATATTCGCTGCGAATATACCAGTTTATCCAACTTTGTATTTCACTATATATCTAAATTGTTGGCTGTAAAGACCTTTACAACGGCATCATTGACACAACAAATCGTGTATTTTTTCGTTCATGTTTCAGATGTTTTATCGATTACGTGACGAACGCGTCAGGTCAAATAGAACATAAAACTAGCCGTTAAGCGAAGAATGCGTGAAACGGGTCGGGTCAGTTAGTTTTATAATCATTGCGAATTAAGGTTAGTCGTTTGAGATTGTGTGAAAAATTGCTGTACTCAAAGTGCTAAATATTTTGAACCGTGTGTGTCCGACACTGATCCTTGTAGTTCAATATTGAAGGTCAACTAGCAGTGTTCGTCATACAATGACAGGAGATAGATAAGAAACATTTGATATATCAGACAAAGCGATGTACTTTCGTAAGTTTTAGGGGAACAGTTCTGCTAACTTGGATACACCAGCTGTTTTCTGCCCGTAGCACTTCACTTTCTATTAGAAATGGCTAGTTCAGTAATTTAACTTTGTTTGTTGTGTTGAGTGAATCAGGCACAGTCTTCAGCAAATTTGTAGAGGGCTTTTTATGTGCCAGTTGTAAGGTTTATTATTTTTTTTAGAAAGACTCCCTGCTCGTAAAATGATTCACTGAAAGTTGGGGGGTTTAGCGCCAGTAACCACATGGCCTCTTAGGGGCCTATTTTTTGAATCGGCTAACTTAAACTAAAGAATATCTGATTAGTCAATTTGTCTGTCATCAGCTATTAGTTTTTCCCTTTGTCTTTCTATTATCATGCATGAGTATTATATATCTCCGACATGCAAACATATACCTGCGAATATACCAGTTTATTCAACTTTTTATGTCACTATGTATCTCAATTGTTTGCTGTAAAGACTTCTACATCGGCGTTTTTGACACAACATATGATTCGTGTATTTTTTCGTTCATATTTAATAGGATGTTTTATTACTCGTGCCCAGGCCTTTAGGCCGGGAACGAGTTATAAACTGCAAATGTTTTTTTTTTCTGTTTTCGTCCTCAGCTACTTCTGATTGGTTCGTCCTGAGGCACTTCTGATTGGTTAAAAACATAAAAAACAATGCCCTTCATTCATCACCTTTAAGCGCGTGCAACTCTTCGTAGTGAACGCGAGTCGGGAACTTTAGGAATGCAAGATGGCCGACTACAAAGAAAATAGCTTTCAGAGACAGGCTTTTTCTGCAGTAGAACAATGTAATTTGGAGCTTTTAACTCGAGATATACCAAAATACTTATAAGAGCTTCAGAATGGGCTGTTATTGTGAGCTTCATCTCCAATACTTTGATCAAATATCGAGCTCTCAATGGAGTACTTGAAACCGAAGCTCTCGGCGACGCGATCTGAAGAAGTGATTCCTTTGAGCTGCAAATCTACGAATTTCTCACCCTACATGTTTCTAAACGAACGCATATAGAGGCAAGTCAATTATATTTCTCATTCAAGCATTCAAGAGATCTTGAGAGGCTTTTATACTGAATTTTAACACCGAAATTCCATAGTTCATTTATATATTTTCATGGAACCAAGGCTCTATTTGACCTGATGCGTTTGGTCACGTAATGGATAAAACATCTGAAACATGAACGAAAAAATACACGATTTGTTATTGTGTCAAAAACGTCTTTGTAGAAGTCTTTACAGCAAACAATTGAGATATATAGTGAAATAAAAATTTGAATAAACTGGTATATTTTTGCATGTTGGAGATATCTAATACCCATGCATGATAATAGGATAAAGGCAAACACTAATAGCTGCTGACAGACAAATTGACTAATCAGATATTCTTTAAAAAGGTTAAAAAGGTCTTTATTATGTCACGGTTAAGTGAAGAATGTGTGAAACGACTCGGGGAAGAGTACGAACTTAACGGGGCCGGTCATTGAGGTCTCTCCTAAAAGCGGCTCCCAGGGCACGAGTGAACGCACGTGTGCGTCTAGTATATGAATAAAAGACATTACGTGACCAAACGCGAGGTCAAATCTGGTGATAATTCCGATATTAAAATTCAGTACAAAAACCTCTCAAGATCTCTTGAATGCTTGAATGAGGAATATAATTGACTTGCTTCTATGCATGAAATTCGTAGTTTTCCAGCTCATAGGAAATAGTCTTTATCGCGAGCCGCTTCCTTTCAAGTACTCCATTTAGAGTTCGATATTTGGTCAAAGTATTGGAGATGAAGCTCAAAATAACAGCCCATTCTGAAGCTCTTATAAGTATATAGGTATATCTCGAGTTAAAAGCTCCAAATTACATTGTGCTACTGCAGGAAAAGCCTGTCTCTGAAAGCTATTTTCTTTGTAGTCGGCCATCTTGCATTCCTAAAGTTCCTCGCTGGCGTTCACTACGGAGGTGATGAATGAAGGGCATTGTTTTTTACGTTCTTAACCAATCAGGGGTGTAACACGTGACCGATTGCGCAAGAATGCTGCATTCTCGAGACGAAAACTAAACAGGAAAAAAAACATTTGCAGTTTATAACTCGTTCCCGGCCTAAAGGCCTGGGCACGGGTAATAAAACAGTAGTGAATCAGCAAAAAAATGTGCTGAAATACAAGTTATCTTTTAGGATAAGAACTTTCCTGAAGAACTAAACTTTCACACTACTAGCCCACTGAAACACAAAACTAACCCATTTTAAAACATTTTAACCCATTTTTACATTTTAACAAATGTAAAACCAGAAACTGAATCTCAGATGTTTCTAGTAGAAACACAAATTTGATGTTAAAATGTTTTCATTTCTTAAGACATCAAATGTTAAGAGTTACAATTCAGTCACAAAGTGGGCTTTTAGTCATGATCTTATGTAAACAACACAGCCATCAACGGACAGAATCAGTTTATATATAAAAACGATGACAGAGGTCTTGCATAATAGACGTTTCAACTTCATGAAAGAGCAACTATTTGATGTGTCATTCTTCATGATTTTGCATTAATGCAGGTAATTAAAAGCTTTTGTAGCACGCAACTTTGCAATGAAATTGATATGAAAAGACAAAGAGCTCTGAATTCGAAATGCGCGATGCACTAATAAACTGAAGAAAATTGTCAATGCAATGTTTGATTTACATTCCTGTGTTGAAATATTTGAGTGCTGTTGGTTTTATGGAGTACATTTTCACACAAAGCTATTCTTTTCTATGGCCTTTTCAGTGTCGTACTGTTTTGCTGGGAGGTATATATCTACATTATATGACATTTTTAGAGTGTGCAGTAACAATGGATCAAAACTATTCAGGGAGAAAGAGAAGGGAAAAAGTGAGGCAGAGGAAAAGGCCATGATGAGGAAATTGATACAGAAGTACTGGAAAAATGAATGACGGATTCTAAATCAGTAAAATGAGAAATAAAGATATGAGAAGTTAAAACATAAGTTAATAAAAGAGATCAGTTTTAAGTGTAGAAGAGGAAAGGAGAAAAATTAAAAAAAGGTCGAGAAAGTGATAAGAAAACTAAAGGAAGAGATAAGAGGTCAAGAGTTGAGAGGATAAAGAAAAGACGGTAGAATGGAGGAAAAATAATGACAAAAAAATACCAAATAAATAAGAAGCGTGTCATAACACTAGGTCTACTAGTAATTTTATTTTCAATTTAATTTAATGGGTGGTTTTTGCTTATGAGAAATCATCCCTGTGTGAGTTCACCATTCAGGTAGCCCTAGTAATCTTATCTACAATTTGGTTATAGGCGGATCTTGGTTTTTGCTCATTAGCATAGGCATTTCTCTTTTTAACCAAATAAACACCAAATTAACTCTGAATATACATTGAAAGGGCATGGCCAAATTAGCTTTCTTTGGAAATTTGAGCTTGACACAAGCAATAGTTTTTGCGTGATGTGGTTTTGAAAACTCTAAATTTTACAGAGAATGTATGGGCTCATTAGCGCTTTTACCACCCAGAAAATTGAAAGCAAATTGGACGCTGATATCTTGCATAATATTGCATACAAAGAGCTAAAAATTTCGTAGATTACTTAGATTAAATAGCTCTTAAAAGTTTTGCACTCAGTTTGTAATTTTGTCGATTTTTTAACCGTATGCTAATGAAGAAAAATATAAACACTGACGTCAGCAAAGATTCTCCTATACTGAGCTTGAGATCCTGTGAGATACAATCCTTAGAGTGAGCAGTTTTTGTTTCTTCGTTCAAATGGAAGCCCGAGTATTTTTATGTTCTTTAATATTAGTTCCCGACTTAATTTCCAATTTTTTAATCTTAAATCTATTTACTAATCCGTTAGTCTGGGCCCGGTTGTTCGAAGGGCGATTAACGTTAATCCTGGGTTAAAGTCAATGGTTTTCTTTAGATTTAATCCTGGGTTAAAATGAATGGTCTTCTTTAGATTTAATCCGAAGTAATAAACAGTATAGATAACCAAAAATATAATTACACAATTTACTTAAATAATAAAACAGGGCAAGCGTGACATAATCTGTTGGTTTTTATTTGCTTCTTTATACCCCTGGCTTTGAACAATATAGCCTTTATTACTCGGGCTACCTGTGGTAGCTCGAGTCTAGGTTTACCTTTTCGGTCTATCTATCAACGTCGCAAATCGGCAAATTACCCAGAAGCCTTTGGGGTACGCTGTCATTAAAACGAGGTTGACCACGAGGCTTCCTGTGGTCGAGAATTGTCGCGAGGGATTGAGAGCAATTGAACAAAATGGCGGACGCTATCAATTGGAATTTATCGAACTGTTTGGCTTCTAATCTCCAGATATTTGGATAGTGACTGCTTTTAATCGTCAATATGGAATCCTCGAATTTAGTGGTGACCCTACCAGCTGTTGTAATCAACTTGTAATGTATTGATCGTCCAAGAATACGATACAGAGATCGATTTGTGGCAGCAAACTGCACTTGAGGACAGACATGTAAAGGACACGGAGATATTTTATCTTCAAATCAAAAGTTTGTTTTATATCACCACTGCTTGCACATAATTTTTGCTTATATAAACTCTATTTATACACGGTGTCTACAGTCATGCTCTTCATGAGAGCCGTGTTAGAATAAATATGTACAATGGTAATGTTTTTTCAACTACTAGAAAAACTAGGAGATTCTCGCCTTTCATAATAAGGTGACTAGCCGTTTCTAATAGAAAGTGAAATGCTGCGAGCAGAAAACAGCTGGTGTATCTACGTTAGCAGAACTGTTCCCCTAAAACTCACGAAAGTACACCGCTTTGTCTGATATATCAAATCTCCTGTGCGTTGTGTGACGAACACTGCTAGTTGACCTTCAGTATTGAACTACTGAACATAATTCTCCAGGTTCAGTGTCGGACACACACAGTTCAAAATATTTAGCACTTTGAGTAAATTAATTAAAAAAAAAAAAAAATTGGGGTAGCTCATCACCCTTCCTCGCAGCCAAGTGCTGAATTACGAAGGGCGCAACTCAACGTGATCGAGTCGAAGGTTTACAAGGGCGCTTTCATTACGAGACAATTGAACAATCACACATTTACATACAAATTTACATACACATACACGTAGCAGCCACCATACGACCCATGAGAATGCATAAATATATGTGGATTTAACTGAACTACTGAGAGTAGTCTGCGTAAAGAAAGCAAAATTTCGATTCACCAAAAATTTTAGCGATATCGTGTGGCTTTCTAAAGAGATTTTACCTCTTTGAAGAGGAGAACATTGGAATGCAACTTTATATCGTCTTGCTTCGATCGAGCGTACAACGCGGCGATGAAAAACTCATAAAAGGACATTGTCTTTCCTGAGAAATATCACTAAACAGTTCATGACCTTGCTGAACACTTCCACGAATACAAAGCAGGATTCAGTGGATTCCCGGGTATGATAAATCTGAATAACAACGACAACTTAGCTAGAAAACAAAGACTCCAATCGCGTGGTCAGCGATCATTCCAAGCATATTTTGATGACGTCACAAATCATCGTTCACTACATACATATACGTACGTGCCTACCTACCAAGAATCGAGTTCAGAGCTGGTACATAAACATGCCGCGCATGTGCAAGATTAGTGTCGCTGCTCGCTTCGCTCGCAGCAACTAGAGTGTATTCAATAATTAAGCCAGGAAACAAGAATTAGTAAATAGTACAAAAATTACACCAAATAAACAATGGAAAACAAATGATTTTGTATATAAATTATAAATATTTAGTGCAATCTGTGTTTTGTACAAATTGTCATGATTATATTGAATGCACTTTACTGTCAATCATGCATGCTCAATGTTAGCAGATCAAAATATAGTGATGGATAATCATGGAAATGATAATAATATTTATGAGACCTTATATTAGTAACAATTGAAGAACCAATTTTAGAATGTACAAAAAATGATATCTTTCAATCAATGAAAAGTGATACTCAACCACAAATTTGTACAAGCTTTGTGCAACCATGTTCACAGAAACAAGATAAAGTGGATGAATTGAACATACTTTATGTAGTAGTATCAGGTTGATGTGCAAGGAGGAGCTATATATGGTAACAGTAATGAGCATACATTGTATTACATTACACGTCGAGTATTAAACTTCAACTGATTAAGCATCAGCAATCGACTACTGCTATAATCATTGATCTGCTCCATATTGAAAACATGGTAATATTTACATGTATATGAAAAGTTGTGTTAAGAAACTGAATTGACTGCACTGAAATGATTTCATAGAAAGGTAACTGAGGCACTTCTAGAATCTACCACTGTGATAACAGCAATATCAAAGTCATTTTAACTTGGATATCGAAACAGTCTGCTGCAGTTTGTAACTTTTGTTTCCATAAATCAAAGTAAAAAGTACAGAATAGAAATTTTGTCTGAGCTATAATGTATTATCTATAGATCATATTGGATCATTTGGTAAGCATTTAGCAAAATAAAGCAGACTGTATATGTCTGGCATGATAAAAAGACTAGTAGTATATTTATAACCACCAATCAGGTGGTACAATTATCTACAAAATACTTTCTCATTGGCCAATCAAAAGACACACTGACAAGTCAATCTGGTTTGCATCAACTTCTGTTCTCCCATTTCTCCCCAAGTATTACACACAGGTAGCCCGAGTGAACGCCTATTAGGCGTCTAGTTAACTAACGTGTTAGACTACGGTGGCCGAGAGGCGTCACGCAAAATCGATATTCAAAAGTCGAATAATCAAAACTCACTAATGATAAAGTGAGTAATTCCAAATTACAAAATAAGCCCAAGTCAAAAATAAAAAACCATTGATGACAAACTGAAATGTTTGCAGAGTCGATTTATTTACTTTTATTTGAATCACTTTTGATAATTTCTTATAATTCACTTTCGATTTGAATGTTTGTACGACCCCACCAGCTATGCTGAATATTTTATCGTACTAAAATAAAGTTATCGTATCGTATCGTACTTTGTCTTTTCACTTGGATCACTTTCGCTTTGCTCACTTTCACTTGAGTGACTTTCGCTTTGCTCACTTTGACTTGGAGCACTTTCGCTTTGTTCACTTTGTCTTGGATCACTTTCGCTTTGCTCACTTTGACTTGAGTGACTTTCGCTTTGCTCACTTTGACTTGACGCACTTTCGCTTTGCTCACTTTGACTTGGAACACTTTCGCCTTGCTCACTTTGACTTGGAGCACTTTCGTTTTGCTCACTTTCACTTGAGTGACTTTCGCTTCAGAGGCCGATTGGCCGAGAAGCGTCAACCTCGTTCCCAGGCCATCGCGGCACACTTTTCAACAAGGCGTTCCTGGATGCAGACGAGAGGGTCCTGAGGACAATAAGAGAAACAAGATACCATTTATATTCCACCCTCCCACGTGGCACGTCTCGTCACCTATCGACCGAACACGCGTAGGGCAAGACTTAGAGCGCTTTTAAGTTACGAAACGCGTGGGTTTTCATCCGCTGCTTTGTATCTTGCAACTGATGAATAGTACACAAGCAGTTTCGGCGACTTTCCGTCGGCTCCCCTCGTACTAGACGTGAACACATTCCTATCTATCCCTATCTATTTGAGCTCAATTAGATGTCGTATCCACTTAGCTTCACTCGTTAGTTCACTCGTTAGTTAGCTATTATAACTAGCCGTTTCTAATAGAAAGTGAAATGCTGCGAGCAGAAAATAGCTGGTGTATCCACATTAGCAGAACTGTTCCCCTAAAACTCATGAAAGTACATCACTTTGTCTGATATATCTTTCTTGTCTATCTCCTGTGCGTTGTGTGACGAACACTGCTAGTTGACCTTCAATATTGAACTACAGAACATAATTCTCCAGGTTCAGTGTCAGACACACACAGTTCAAAATATTCAGCATCTTGAGTAAATCATTGCAATTTTTCAAACAAACGGCTTGCGTTGGCAATGATTATAAAACTGACTGCGACAACACAAGTTTTAGAAATGTACAAGTACATTTTATTCACTGAAATATATTGCTTTTTCAAACAATCACAAACAGTGTTAGCAATGATTATAAAACTAACTGATTAAAGTTTGTTTAGAAAAGGATGTGAATCGCTCCCTGGCAGCTAAAAGAGTGCTTGATAAATATCTGACACATAATTTGCCTTGTAATGTATAGAGAATGCATAAATATATGTGGATTTGACTGAACTACTGAGAGTAGTCTGCGTAAAGAAAGCAAAATTTCGATTCACCAGAAATTTTAGCGATATCGTGTGGCTTTCTAAAGAGATTTTACCTCTTTGAAGAGGAGAACATTGGAATGGAACTTTATATCGTCTTGCTTCGATCTAGCGTACAACGGCGATGAAAAACTCATAAAAGGACATTGTCTTTCCTGAGAAATATCACTAAACAGTTCATGCCCTTGCCGAACACTTCCACGAACACAAAGCAGGATTCAGTGGATTCCCAATAAACAGTTCGTGCCCTTGATGAATACTTCCACGAACATAAAGAAGTGGATTTTGCATAATAAATTTGAATAACAATAAAACCTTACTTCAAAACGACAACCAAACATCCAGCTCCTAACTCGAGAAATCGCTTAGTCATGCATTCTGTCGCGTCAGAGCAGTGATTTACCGCTGACCATACTGAATCCCAAGCGTATTTTGAATTATAGAAATACCAAGCGTATTTTGATGACGTCACGAATCATCGTTCACTACATCTATATACGTACGTGTCTACCAACAGTTCAAGACCGCAAGCCCATAACAAATGGCCCGGGCCAACTCTGTCGTACATAAGACAGGAAATCCATCCACAAATAGTATCATGTTATTTCTTCGCCTAATTTATTGTTCTCCTCATACCACCATTCTACCCACTCCACTAAGCGCTTTTGCTCCTATCTCGCAACTTTTCCAACGTATCCCCGCCACATATTCCCTCCATGCTAAATTCACCAGCATTCCCCACATTCCATCCCTCACCACACCACATTCCTTAGCTGCCTCCCCCTCCCCTCCCCCCTTTTTTCTTACATATTTCATTTTATTTAATCTATTTATCCTTCTTTACCATTTTCACTATTTTCTTTTCCACCTTTTTCTATTAAGTTTCCTTTTTTTATTTATTAAGTTACCTTTTTACTTATTTAGTCGTTTATTTACTATTCATTTTTTATTGTTTATTTCTTCATTTTCTTTATTTCTTCATTTTTACGTATATATATTTTTTCTTTCCCCTATCTATTTTTTTTTCATTTTTTTATTCATTTTATCTTTTCATATATCTCTATTTATTATTCTTTATTTTCTATCTTTTATTTTTTTATTTTTATACAACCCGCCCCGTTTTTTCCCCTTTCCCTTCACACCCTCCCAAATGCCCTATTGAATTGCATATCCTATAAACACTAAAGAAAAAATATATATATTGAAAATTAACTGTGAAAAAAAAAAAACATGTGAGTCATCAAAAACTAGAAAATAACTTTCTATGCATAAGTTCCCATCCAGGCGGCAATGTTGGAAAAGGAAAAAAAATAGCACATATAAATATAAGAAGCAATTAGTTGATATTACCTTGTTCGCGCTGAATCTTTCTTTAATATCATCCTGGATGAGATCCAGGTTTTCCCAGAATGTTTTATCTAGTTCTTCTCCAGCAGTACCAGCGGCCATAGTAGCGAGGGAATCAACTCGAGGGAACAGAAAAACCTGTTGTTGGGTTTCCTGTGGTAAAACCAGGAACGCCTTATTGAAAAGTGTGCTGCGATGGCCTGGGAACAAGGTTGACGCTTCTCGGCCAATCGGCCTCTGAAGCGAAAGTCACTCAAGTCAAAGTGAGCAAAGCGAAAGTGCTCCAAGTCAAAGTGAACAAAGCGAAAGTGCTCCAAGACAAAGTGAGCAAAGCGAAAGTGCTCCAAGTCAAAGTGAGCAAAGCGAAAGTGCTCCAAGTCAAAGTGAGCAAAGCGGAAGTGTTTCAAGTGAAAGTGAGCAAACCGAAAGTGTTCTAAGTCAAAGTGAGCAAAGCAAAAGTGCTCCAAGTCAAAATGAGCAAAGCGAAAGTCAACAATTAAGCGAAAGTGTTTACAGTCAACGGTGAAAGTTATTTCAGCCATTTTTGTAGACAGAACAATAGTGACTTTTGGCGCTTGTTGATTCGACAATGGACTACTTTTGCATTTTGACTTTTCGATTTACAGACTTTTGAATTTGTAATTTCGGTTTTTCGATTTACGACTTTGAGTGACGCTTCTCGGCCACCGTAGTTAGACTAACTATGAGTATGTTGACAGTGCGACCATGTTTATATCAGAGGACAGAGACATGGCTCGCTCAAAATACGTCGAAAATATTTCATAAAATCAATATAAAACGATTGCTTATGTCTCTGTACTGTGATAGAAAAACTCTGGAAGATGTAGAGCACTCGAAAAGGAAGAGAAACACTCGGCTACACCTTGTGTTCCTAAGCTTGCTTTTCTCTTGCTCTACATCTTCCATCGTGTTTATATCACTTACAGACATATGCACGCGACTTTTATATTGCTTAAATTATATTTCCCTAGTCGATGTTTTTCCTGTTGTATTAACCATTAATTAATAATTAGCTTTAATATTGTATATATCATTGTATATCTAGTATATCTACATTTCATTTATCACTATTTTTTACCTACCAAAGTGCAAAAGAGCAAAAACTACGACAAATTGTGTGAATCAGTCTGATGGCCAACCCAAGTGCCTATCAAACCCCTAATTGCCCCCTCCCCTCCCCTCGCCTCCCTTCCCCTCCCCTCCCCTCCCTCACAGAACTTACGAGTTGCTCTTAGTAATGGGCTCGTGTCCAAAACGAATTTGATATTTGATTTGTTACATTCTGGAAAATAGTATGATATACACGCAGGGTCGTGACATGGTACGTTTTTTCGCTCGTGATCCCGTTTTTTGGTCGAAAATTTTGATCCCTGATCCCAAAAGTTCTCTTATTTTGATCCCTGATCCCAGTTGTGAAAATTTTGATCCCTGAATCCTGTTGATTTGACTACTGATCCCGATCCCACGTTTGTGACCCCGATCCCATGGCTTGAGATCCCGATCCCAAGCCTGTGATCCCTGATCCCACGTACCATGTCACGACCCTGATATACGTATTTGTACATGGGAGTACTGTAGGGTACAAAATTTAATGTACACAGAATACTAGAAAATATGTACGCTTAAAACATTAGCTTTATTTGTAACTTTCAGACGCTTGCTGAAATTACACGTGACCGCTTGGTTTACAATTCATGTTATATTATCCTGTGTAGCGACAGCATGTCTTGCCATCGGAATCAACGTCATCGCATCTCTTCCAGTCTGACAGGCAACTAGAACCGTATTTTTTCCCGCTAGAACTGGAATACTTAGCGTTACAAGTGCAACTTGGATAACTATCTAAGGAATTCGCTGAAACAAAAGAAAATGTAGGTCTCAGTAAAGTCACCTCTGGTATTGGACAGCCTCGAGAACGGAATTTGGTAGGCTCTGTTCCCCCGGGATATTCCCCAGCCGTCGGGGTCTCGTGCAACAGCGAGACTCTCCCCGTGACGGCTTGGCCCGTGGACTAAGCATTGTTTGGCTATCTAACCAATCAGCAATCTGTCCCTCGATTTCAAGAGACATAAATTAAAATGCCAATCTGTGAATAATTAAAGGGGGACTAGCATCAAAATCATTGACGTGATGTCATACACTCAACGTAAGCGATCAGCTCCATACATTTCTTTATGTTTTGTTTCTTCAACATTTACCATATAATAGGCCATTTGCATGATGGCGTCATATACTACAACTACCAGAATGCTCTGCCCACTTTCTTTTGTAAAATAATTAGTGCCAATTGTTCGACTATTCTCAAAAGGGAATAAAAATCTGAATAAGAAAGAAAATTTGTAGAGCATTCTGGTAGTTGTAGTAAAATGACGCCATCGTGCAAATGGCCTATTGTAGTGCGAAACTCATTAAGCATAGCGGCAGGGCAGTGGCAATATTATACAACACCTTTTCGCTTGATGATAAAAGCATGAGGCTTCGCATAATCATAGGTCGATGGTTATTTGGCAATTTTTTAGGCGTTGCCCATGTGCTATGACGTCATTTATAGAAGATAAGATCTACTAGATCATAGCAAAGTTGTTCACTTCAAATTGTCCTCAAATCCTTCAGCATGAACGCTGGGACCTTTGATTAGAAATGAGTTTCTGCATGTCAACGTTAACTCACCGATATACATGGACGTTCTCATGGTATTTCTAAGTCTTAAAATTAATTCTTGTTGATTTCCTTTGAATTGAATACTTTTACTTAGAAACTTTACCAGAAAACATTTGAACACCAAGTCTTACCTCCTCTCTTCCAAAAAACATCTAGAAGATGGTATCCACTAGCAGAAGCAATGACAGCTAATCCAATCAATACAATCACAAGGCGGCTCATGGTGCTCTCAATCTAAGAAAAGACTAGACGCACACGTGCGTTCACTCGTGCCCCTGGAGCCCTTTTTAAGAGAGACTACAATGACCGGCTTCGTTCGTACTCTTCCCCTAGCCGTTTCACGCATTCTTCACCATTCCGGGAAATAGCTAACCGTAACAAATGACCTTTTTTGAATCGGCTAACTTAAACTAAAAAATATCTTGATTAGTCAGTTTGTCTGTCAACAGCTATTAGTGCCTTTGTCTTTCTATTATCATGCATAGGTATTAGATATCTCCAACATGCAAAAATATACCAGTTTTATATTCAACTTCTTATTTCACTATATATCTCAATTGTTTGCTGTAAAGACTTCTACAACGGCATATTTGACACAATAACAAATCGTGTATTTTTCGTTCATGTTTCGGATGTTATATATATGAATAAAAGACGTTACGTGACCAAACGCGAAATACAAGGTCAATGGAATCTAGTTTCATGCCATTCGGATATTAAATTAAAATTCACTACAAAAACCTCTCAAGATCTCTTGAATGCTTGAATGAGGAATATAATTGACTTGCTCCTATGTATGTTTGTTTAGCAACATGCAGGATGAGAAATTCGTAGATTCCCAGCCCATAGGAAATAGTCTTTATCGCGAGCCGCTTCCTTTCAAGTACTCCATTTAGAGTTCGATATTTGGTCAAAGTATTGGAGATGAAGCTCAAAATAACAGCCCATCCTGAAGCTCTTATAAGTATATAGGTATTTCTTGAGTTAAAAGCTCCAAATTACATTGTTCTACTGCAGGAAAAGCCCGTCTCTGAAAGCTATTTTCTTTGTCGTCGACCATCTTGCATTCCTAAAGTTCCTGGCTTGCGTTCGCGGTCGCTCAAGGGTGATGAATGAAGGGCATTGTTTGTACGTTCTTAACCAATCAGAAGTTCCTCAGGACGAACAGAGAATAAGAAAAAACATTTGCAGTTTATAACTCGTTCCCGGCCTAAAGGCCTGGGCACGAGTAATAAGCAATGCAGTCTGTTTGAAAATGCTGCTGATATTGAGCTCCATGCATGCACGTTCGAATAAAGTGTTTGTAGTTATTGTCGATGAAAATCCGAATAAAAGTTGACGTCACGCGCATGCTCATTCAATCAAACAAGTCATAGTGGTTCGTTTTACATCGACGTTAACGTTAACCAAAAGTTATTACCAATGTCAAGAAAGAATGTCAAGAAAATGTCAACATCCTTAGAACCACCATTTTAGCATAACATAATTTTTAACATCTTTTGTTTTCTGTTATTTCAGTGAGGTGGTTCTGATCTGTCTCTCAGCAAAGAAAAATGTGTTCTATACTTCTACTCGGAAAAAAACGTCAATTAACCACCATTTTCCCCATTTTTATCATTCACTTGGCCTTTCCGTGTTTTCTTTGTAATTTGTGTGAGTGAGGCGAGGCATTAAGTGGAATTTGACGATTGAAATGCCTCAGTTTAAACTCCTTCTTGAAAAGCTCGTGCAATTTTCAAAGGACTTTCAATCCGTAACAGAAACATAAAATCTTACACGTTTTTATTTCTCACTTGATCTTATGTGATGTTTTCTTTGTAATTTGAATTTTTTTTTGGTGGGCATCGAAGCTCGATAAGTGTGAACCGTCACACCTAACTATCGAGCTTCGATGCATGCACACACACAAGGCCTCGCTTGTAGCTTAATTAATTTAGAAATCTCTCCATTGTACGCGAGGTATATTGAATTTAAACTGGGAGATTACTGCTATATAACTTTTCTTGAAAATCCTCTTCTAGTTTTTCCCTATTGGATCAGTCGCTTGGGCTCTTTGGTGTGTGAGCCGTTGAAGTGCTAAGGGACCGTTCATTTTTTATCAGGGAGGGGGGGGGGGGGGGTGGAATTCCAGCAGGAGTCCATACAAGAAAAACTAGCCCCCCCTCTATAAGCCTGATTTTTTTTAATGACCCCCCCTCTCCCCCCAAAAAAATTCCACCGCTCCCCTCCCTCCCTGATAAAAAATGAATGATCCCTAAAAGGATATCAAAAGTTTGTTGCAGTTGTATAAATGTTAGCAATCCATGTACTTTAATGTCAGATTATTTCGTTTTTCATGATCATTTACAGGCCCGTAGGCTGCATTCTGAATGGGGATTCGTTTCGGAATCAGGGTGGATCAATTTTCTGTAAAGAATAAAGCTCTTGCTCTTCTGAGAGCAAGCAGAATATTTTCAGAAACCATTTACAATAACGACATTATGCGAGCGCGAAGCGCGAGCCGCTCGTCAAAGTAAGGCATGAAAGTAACTCAAAAGTACTACATTTCTGATTCAGTAAATGAGTAGTTAGCATATATAACTAGTTTCGGATTTTGTAATATCAGTACATTTTAATTTGGCGCGAGCCGCTCAGCGATAGGCAGTAAAGTAGTAACTCAGAAATGTTCTATTCTGTTTCCCTTACTTAAAAATAACTGATAAAAGCTCATTGGTATGATGTTTTTGAATGGCCCCCCCTTTTGACATTGATTCTTCTACATGTGGCCCCCCCTCTACAGGCCTGAGTTTTTTGAATGCCCCCCCCCCCCCCCCCCCCCCCCCATATTTCCACCGCCCCCCTCTCCCTGATAAAAAATGAATGGTCCCTAAAGTGGAACTTGCTGATTGTAGCTTAATGAATTCAAATGTTCTTCATGGAAATATGATCATATTGTACTTCTCAGTTCTTTATAGAAGACCATCCGAGTATATCATTTTTAATATAGAGCACCAAACCAAGGTGCTACGGTCTTTTCTAGCTTTATTTGACATTAGCCAGACAGTGTTAGATTCGGTTAACTTCCATCTCACCTTCTGTATGAAAATGCTGAACTCTGAACCCTTCAGTTACACGTTCGAGAACGAATGATCGACAACAAATACAAACACCTCGTGCGTGCAATCAATCCAATGCCTTTTACCAAATGAATTAATCTTAAGAAAATATCTAATCTTCAATTTGCTGTAATTTTTTCCCTTATTCATCTAATAAACTGAAACTTTGCACTTTTACTAATATCTAGATGCATGCTCTTTCTATTTCTGGCATTCATTTTGACGGTGCTCTTGATTTAGAGAGACAGGGTTACGTGACCTGTTAGTGCAAGTCTCTCATGCATTCAAATGTTCTCCATGGAAAATGATCATATTGTACTTCTCAGTTCTTTAGATTTCTATCCGAGTAAACCATTTTTTTTACTAAAAAGCATCATTTACTTCACTTGGCCTTTTTGCATATTGTTCTCTTCGATGTGTGTGAATCGATGCGCTAAAGAGGAATTTGGCGCGCGAAGCTTAATGAATTCAGATTTCGCACCATTGATCGAAGCGCGAATGATTAATTTGGGCGCCGCCTTTAGCTTGAAAACAATTCCAAATAAACCCTTCCAATTCTAAGCAATGCACGCATCCTGTGCTGTAAATTATGTTAAAGCTGTAAGTAGATACTTAGAGGCTATAGCAAACTAACTGGTCAAGAACCAATTTAAAATTGTGAACTATATAAAATTGTAACAACACAGAGAAACCCTTCACCCTTTTGCGTTTCTGCCGTGATGACGTTGCAAAGTAAGAAAAAGTAAAAGCAGTAGAAAATCAAGGTGCTACGGTCTTTTCTAGCTTTGACATTATCCTGACAATGTTAAATTCAGTTTACTTACATCTCACTTTCTGTTTGAAAATGCTGTGGCGTCTGAGCTCTTTACACGTTCGAGAACGAATGATCGCCAACAAATACAAACACTTAACAGGTGACGTCACGCGCATGCTCATTCAATCAAACACGCCCAAGCAGTACAAATGCACTCCGCCCCTCCTTTCCTTAATTTACATAAAATTACTTGCAAATGTTTATGATGCATTAAAGCATTAATCGAAATTTCCCCATTATTTATCACTTGCTGATTAGTACAGTTTAATGAATTCAAATGTTCTTCACGAGAAATGATCATATCCGGCAGAAGCCCATCCGATCGGGTATAAGCACCAAATTTTACTTCACTTGGCCTTTTTGCTGTTTTCTTTGTCATTTGGTATTTGTGAATCGGTCGACGCGCTAAAAGGAATTTGTGTCACACCATTGAAGCTCAAAGGGCGCCTTTAGCTTGAAAACAACTCCAATGTATCCTTTACCAAGTTATACCATGAATTGTGTTAAAGCTGTAAGCAGTTACTATAAGATGCTCTAGAAAACTAACTGGTCAAGAACCAATTTAAAATTACGAATTATTATATATGCTGTAACACCTGACAGAGAAAATCAAGACACCAATCTTTCTTCTAGCTTTGATATTTTCCAGGCAATATTAGATTCAATAGCAGTATTATCGTGGTGCTAAATAGTGCGAGTTTTTATACTTACCTTGTTTTTGAATACGCTGGGGCTACTGAACCTTTTAGAAGTTCTTGAACGAATGAGTAGACACAACAGAGAAACACTTATAGAAATATCAGTTGACGTCCTACTGCAAGCTCATTGTCCTCATTTAATTAAGAGCACAAACGCATTCAAACCTAACTCTGTGGCTGGAGGGGAGAAGTTAAGTTGTCTATTTTGATGACCTTGACTAGTCAAGAGTTTGAAGGGATCACCAGCCCCTGCCCTTACATAAATTACATGCACGTGTAATTTAGGAGTTAAGTTGTTTACTTTGATGATCTTAATAGATAGATAAATAGATGGATGGATGGATGGATGGATGGATGGATGGATGGATGGATGGATGGATGGATGGATGGATGGATGCCATATTATAAACACTACTTAACAGCCAAAGCCTGAATTGCGAAGATATACAATACAAGTACGTAAAAGAAAACAATTCTATTCAATGTTATAAAATTGTAAACTCTAATTAAGATTAATTAAATCTATCATAGTTCAATGCACCTACAATTATAAAGTTATTCTTAAATCTATTGGTTTTGCTGTAAAACATCTCTGCAAAAAACGATGTAAATTGTCAGATTTATTGGAG
Organism: Telmatactis stephensoni; assembly: GCA_029948255.1. Lineage (NCBI taxonomy): Eukaryota > Metazoa > Cnidaria > Anthozoa > Actiniaria > Isophelliidae > Telmatactis > Telmatactis stephensoni. Next base: position 600,131 of record JALIZF010001825.1, on the reverse strand, counting down.
TCATTGGAGACAATTTTCTCAAAAAACTGAAAAAGCCGATCGCAAAAAGTGCAGAAGCTATTTTAGGGTAGAAGCAGGTAACATAACTAGTAAACTAATTTTTCATGCTGAATCCGAATATGACTGTTATC